>CANNZV010003232.1:25544-107996 GCA_947561585.1 Caprella mutica | reverse complement strand
ATAGGCAATTAGGTTATAAGAGTAAAAGATAGATTAGAGAAAGAATGTAAAATTAATGTAGTATACTAGATAGATTGTTAGGATTGTGATAGTAAATACGTAGGAGAAACAGGTAGAATGTTAGGTGATAGAATTAAAGAACATAAATCTAATGTACTTAAGAGAGTAGAATAGTCATAGGTATATTAACATAATAGAGATACAGGCCATAGTTTAGATTTTGATAATGTTAGGATATTGTAACAATGTCAACATACTTTTAATAGGAGGAAATTAGAATCATATTATACACATGGGTAAGATAACACTTTAAATAGAGCATACGAAGTCCCTTAGTAAATAGTTCCTATAGTTAATAAGATAGTTAAAAATTAAAATTGAAATGTATAAAAATTAAATAGAAGTTAGGATATGTATCATGATTACGAGTATGTAGATTATAAGTCGCTTGTATTTTAATAAATGTTACCCCTGAAGACGGAAACCACGAAGGATTCTGAAAGCTTGGGAAAATTCAAAACTACTTCTTGTTGAGTTCTTCACCCTAAACATAAAGTTAACTGATTATAGTGAGATATTCACCCTTATGTACTGAAACACACTCTTGCATCTAATGCCTGTAAAGATCTCTGATATATTCCTAATATTATTACAGATTTGAATAAATGCTCATAATATGAGTATCTTACCATTTATCACCTTCGTTTTTGTCTAATCGTATGTATTTAGGCGAAAAATTAAACGAATGAAAAAACAGCTTTAAAATGATAAAATTGGTTTTGAATTTAAGTTATTATTATTTTTCCATGAGGACTGGTTAGCCAACGGATAAGTTACTACGGGTAGGGTGTTATGTAATGTATACGTTTATAACCTTACCTATAGCTATAGTTCTACATATTTCAAGCAATTTTTAATGGAGATTTGATGGAACATAAACCGTTATTAAAGAATTAAGATTATTATAAAACTTACTGCTAGTCAGGAAAGGATGAATAACGTAACGGAAGAAGAGCGGGAGAGATGCATGTTCTTCGCTTCAGTGTTAAGCAGAAACCTATGTATATAATAGTAGCCGAGAGGCGGTCAGTACATGTACGGTACATGTTCAGAACGTAAAATAATTAATTGAACAGGTCAGTTTTCCCCGGGTACGGAGGTTCGGACTTGCGAAAAAGACCTTACGAACACTGAAGTCCAAACGGTTTTAGAAGAGTTTCCGAATCCGATTGTCCGAACCCATTTTCAGGTCCTAACCAGTTCGCGAATAAAGGTTCGCGAACATTTATGCGGGACGCCCACCTCTGTAAGATAATACTCTATTATAGAATGATACTCTATTATAGAATAATACTCTATTATAGAATAATACTCTATTATAGGATAATACCAAATTATAGAGTAATAGCCCATAATAGGATGATACCCAATAATTGTTATAGGATGATACTCAAATATAGGATACCACCTATAATTGTGTATTATCCTATAATGGAGTATTATATATGAAAATGTAAATCAGGAAGGCAAAGTTTTACTATAAAGTTTAGGTTATCAATAAATCGGATATATTGAGTATAAACTGTATTTTCTTTATTGTTTGAGGTTTAAATGATGTGTATTTTTGTTAATGATTTAAATTTAGGCATAAATGACTACTACCATGATATATATTAATTTTTTGTATAATAATGAGTTGCTATATTTCTTTCTCACAATATTTACTTAATATTTGTTTAATTACCTCAATTTTGTATAAAATAATAGTGCACATCCATATAAGAATTATACCATAGTTATCCCTCAATGACAAAATTTTTCTATGATTTTAATCACAGAAAACTCTCACTGCACACGAATTATGAAGTGGCTCTGAGTTATGAAGAAACCACTACTTCATAACTCAGGAGTTTCACTGTACTGATAATTTTAAGATTTTAGAATAAGAAATTTAAACATCACAATTATATCATTGATCCTTTAATTGCAATAGTATGATGGTTTATTGATGATAATTTTATGGTAATGTTTATTTAAGAGTAACATTTTATGTATGAGACAATGTTAATATTTTCATATTGTGGATTATTCAGTGATTTCATAACTACATTAATTAGGCCTTTCATAGTGGATATAAAAGGAAGCAATCGTTTACTTATACATTCTAAATAAATATATAGAAAGTAAATTTAAATGTAATGCCATCTACAGATTGACAAAAGTTTCGTCGATAGTTTCATCGACAAGATGTTTCGTCGACAAATTTCAGATTGGGGATATTAACACACTCTAATGTTACAAAACATGTACTTTAACAAAAAATAGTATCAAACGAACAAATTACAAAATAGAATAATGGTAAGGAGGAAAACTATTAAATAAATTTCAATCGTTTTTCTACTTTGATACTAAATCAGAACTACTCAATAATACTAAATTATTTTAAAGTAATTTGTATAAACAAGACAAAACTCAAAAAATATATCTTACCAAATAACGAAATCATTGAAAACTAAAGGACTAAATCCACACACAAAAAACATTCTTAAATTTAATTCTTTGTCTATAATTAAGTAGCCTCGTATCACACCTTTACCTGAGCCATGTTGGCTCGGGTAAAGGTGTCTTTTTGAGTACTTTGAGAATATTAATTATAATAATATTATTAGTTCTAAATATTATGTTTTAAACTACTATTTTTCTTGAAGCCTGGAGAGAATTTTTAATATTTTTTTCTTACGTGATCAAAATTCGAAAATGGGAAAGGGAAAACTCTGAACTTTTTCGATTTTAAACCCAACTAATATGCTTAATATAATACGCTAATCTAGGATTAGCACTCAATTACCTCAATACTCGCAGTAGTCGAACAGTGGGCATTTATTATTAAAGTAGAAAAACGACTGAAATTTATTTAATTGTTTTCCTCCTTACCATTATTCCATTATTTAATCTGATTCTTTGATACACCATTATTCTGTTAAAGTGCTTGTTTTATAACATTAGAGTGTGTTAATATCCCCTTTATGAAAATTTGTCAACGAAACATCTTGTCGACGGAACGACATGTCGACGAACGTCCTGTCAAACACCCATCTACAAATGGTATAAATGCATATTTTACATATTTTTACCTGTAAATTCCACATTACGTGCAATGTTATTTTCCACTGATGTCATCGATTCAGAAATGGGAATTGACTCCCATTTCAAAAAACTTTTTTTTAAGAACCGATTATTCTGAAATTTTTAGAGTAGATGTAATTTTTGACAAAAAACACATTTTGTTTTATTTGAATTTTTCGATTTAGACCTTAGTTTTGAGAAAATTAAAAGATTTTATATTTTTTTCATATATTCAAAGAGAATAGAAGTCTATGAAAATATATTTATCGCATGGTAAATTCATCGCCAGTAAATGCATTGTAGTAAATTCATCACCGATAAAATCCTCGCAAAAAATTCATCGGATGGTAAATTCATCGGATGGTAAATTCATCGCATGGTAAATTCATCGCCAGTAAATGCATTGTAGTAAATTCATCACCGGTAAAATCCTTGCAAAAAATTCATCGGATGGTAAATTCATCGGATGGTAAATTCATCGCATGGTAAATTCATCGCCAGTAAATGCCTTGTAGTAAATTCATAACCGGTAAAATCCTCGCAGCAAATTCATCGCATGGTAGATTTATCGCTTGGTAAATTCATCGCATAGTAAATTCATTGCATGGTAAATTCATCAACTAATCGCATGGTACATTATAAATATAATTTTATCAACTTAAATAAACTCTTTGTAAATAATTGAAGACCTTACTTTACTTTTCGCTGGAGTAGGGTAACTTGTTTGTGCGAATCTGTGCTGTTAGTTTATTTTAAATAATTGAATTTTTAGTATTCAAATGTGTCAACTAATTTTCATATGTATATCATACAATTACTATAAAATTTTAAAATATTTAATATGTGAGAAACTGCATTAATTTATTATTTTATAATTTTTTAAATTTTTCTTTAATTTAAATTTATATTATTTCTCAAATTATGTATTTGTTTAGCTACTCATAATTTGAAGAACAACATAACTGTAAATGTTACACTTGTTTGAAATTATACCACATTCTGTGTTACAATAATGTCAATAAAATTATTATCAGCAAAACATAATTGCCTCAGTAGATGTGAACCAGGTTTTCTGATTATTTAAAAGGTATTGCTTACTATTTATCTTTTTAAAAGTAATTTATATATTTTTTGTGTAGTTAATTGTAACGGTAGAATTCAATTTTTAATAAGTATTTTTAATATTTACAATTTGCCTTAGCAATATATCCATACATTATTTGTAACGTTATATAGTCTTCTTATAAAAATAATCATATCTTATACTTTTCTATTATTTACCTTTCTATTATTTGTATTGTCTACCTTTATATTTAATAGCAAGACCCGTGGAAATTCCATGGGGTGAGAATCGACATGAATGTCTTGTGAAAAGGGCCTTAGGGAAATTTCCCCTTTCGATCATATTAGAAAATAGTATATAGGAATTAAAATAGTAAATTATACATATTGTCTTTTCTTTTATGATCGGAAATATTTATTACCATCGTTCGCAAATTTTCGGAGGGTAACGTTTTTTAATTATGTTATTTTCATTCGGTAACATGTGACATCTGGTTATTGGATCTTTACCCTAACGTTAATTTTTTTTTGGAAGTATCAAAAACAAAATATTTCCCCAATGTGCGCAGTAAAGCAATGTCTGAGTTCTCGAAAAATAAAATAAAATTATTGTAATTTAAATTTTACATAGATTAATATTCATGATATGCTCATTCCTAACTTTTCTAATCAAAGATATTAAGTGATGATTGTTAATTTTATCGCCTCCGATTATAATCAATATATATCCAGATACTTAGCAGACGAATAAAATGTATGTTAAACCTTATAATTTAAAGTAGTATAAATTCTTAAATATAAGGGATTGGTATATTGTAGTCTGGTTAAAAAAACGAAGAATTTGGTAACGAAACATCCTAGTAACGAAACGTCCTAGTAACGAAACGTCCTAGTAACGAAACGTCCTAGTAACGAATTATCCGGTAACGAAACGTCCGGTCACCGTTCTGAACATGTCCAAAATATGTAATAATGAGTTGTATGGGGTTATACAGGAATATTTTGAAACAATATGAGAATATGAATATTTACCTCCATAAACATACAATTTTTACATTAGAAGATATCACAAAAAATACATAATGATGACATTAGAAATAATGCAATAGCGAGATGTAGTAAGAATAAATGAAACGTCACGCACTTTCCATGTTATAACTTGCCAACAGTCGCTAGATAATTAAAATTATTGTATATTAAGTCTGTATGGTTAGAAGCACAGACCAGGATCTGACTTGGAAATAAACGCCGTGTGTGAAAGCTCGAGTGTTACCTTCATGCAGTTTTTATTTCGCAGCGGTATGAGAAAACCACTCGTGTGAAAGGGGCCTAAGAACGGAACACTTAGAATTATAATATAATATTTACTGATGATTTACTGTGCAATGAATTTACCCGAGATGAATTTAGACTGATCCATTGACTTCTATTCATTTTTAGGTTGAAAATTCACATTTTGCAGGAGAGACAAAAACGTCAACATTTACGTTTTATAAGAAATATTCCACACTATATTATCATTTTTTCAGTTTTGTAAGACAATATTTATCCATTAAAAACCAGAAAAATAAAATCTTTACAAAAGAGAATTTTTATATAGGACAATGTATCAAAGATACGAAAGAGTAATATATAAACGTTATGTTTTCTTTAAGTCTGTTTTCACCAACAATGGCGCAGTATTTCTGTACATCAGCACTAGCATGTGAGAATATATTGCTATTAGCACTTTTTCTCCTTTGCTGCTTCATATTGCTGATCGTATTAACATGTGTGTGGATTCACAACAAACTGAAGCAAAGGAAGATGAGTGTGTCAACAGAGCAGAGTTCGAGTCTCAGCAAAATAGTGGTGTATGTACCAAATGAAACACTCCAGAAACTAGTAGAAGATGAGTGAAGAGATGAAATCATTTGTAAATGAGCAGATAACTGTAGAAGACAAGAATTATAATGTCTGAAGGAGAACGTAGCTGAGAGATAGGTAGCGTTATTTTTTGCAGAGTTTGTAAATTATACTATTTAGACATGCAGAGCATGATAGTTTAGAAAAGATTTTGAGATGCTGCAAGAAGTGGAAAGAGGTTCTTTCTTAGGAAAATATACTGTGCTCAAAAGTGTCAGAGCCATCTTTGATTTACACTACGGAAGAAAAGAAAACCTAAATAGGTATTCTTATTCTCAACCAAAAAGATAGAACGGAACAAATTAAGAATAGTGATTAGCACTACCACATTCGACTGGACAGTAACATTAGAAGCTTTTCGATTTAGAAGAAAACACAAAAGAAGACTAATACACTCTTTTAGTTCATTTGTTAATGTTTTTAAATTAGGATATCTAGCTTAGGACTCTTTGCTCTGTCCTACTAAGAAGGATCACTTTCTCTTTGATCAATGCAGTTATTGCGAGGACGAAATTGCGACCAGGATAAAACCTAGAGGATGAATTGGCAGCAGCGGCTGAAGAGTAGAAGATTAAGCATCAAGAAAATACAGTGAGTTCTGTAATCAAATCAGAGATTCTGAATGAGTCACGCTGTTAAAAGTCTGGGAATAACTTGTAAATACATTGGAGTGATGTTAGGAGTGAAGATGTCGAAGTTTCGATGCATAGGTAGGAGTTCACAGAAATATTTTTAAATGTGAAGGGCGGAGAATGAAGAATATGTTTATTATCATACCATTAGCATACAATTATATAAGAGTTATTATATTATTATATATTGAGAAATTAACAACAGATTCATCAGATAATATATGAAATAAATATCTGCCTTTTAATTTTGATATTCAGTATCAGTAATAGAAGAATGTTAATTGCTTGAGTGTATCAGATGTAGAAGGGAATTGTGAAACTTCTTATGGAAGGGGATTTACTAATAATGTAAATAACCTCATATTATGAGACTCGATCTATCAGCTGATAAGTGTAGGAAAATGAAGTGATGGGGATTAACGAGAAAAGGATTAAAATGATTAACAGGAGAGGGTAGAGGAGGATAAATTCTTTTGAGTAAGGAAATATAGAATTAATAGGGGTTGCAAGAAGATTCCATGGTAGAAAGATTAAAGTGTAATTAAACGAACAAAATTTAATGAAAGAATGGATACAAGAATTTAATTTACAGATTAATATTAGTATAGAATGTCAGAAATGAGGATTAATGGAACATGGATTAAAGTAAAAATATGGATAAATCGAAAATAGATTAAAGTAAATAATGAGGATTAATCGCTATACAAATGTTAAAATATGTTGTTGACAAATAGATAAAAGATTAAAATTAGATAGTATAGGGTCGATGACTGTCATAAAAGGATTATATGTTTATTTTGAAAAAATAATAATACTAATATGGAATAATTAAAGTGACAGAGAAATAAGTGATGCAAGAAAATAGTGAAATGGAAAAATTTAATGAGAAAATAATTTAAAGAATTCGATTACAATGCACATGAAAAAGATTATTAGTTATTCTATATTGCTCCATTGAGTTTCCCATACTAACTTTCTTCTGTATATTTCACCTTCACTAAACAGCGGAATGTTGTTTTTTATCGGCATTGTTATTTTATTTACTTTTTTACTTTCACAAATTTGTGGAAGTCTATGTTTTTGATCGGAATTTAATAATTAATTAGTTTATATATATTATATACTTTTGTTATTATCATAATTCAAAGAGCATTCAACCAAATTACCTGAAATTTGGTGATACGATGGGTATTTAATAACCATTTAGTTAGGTTTTGGGAGCGATCAGCTCGAAGGTCAAGGTCAAGAAAACGTCAAAATGAACAAAAAAATGTATAGTGAAGGCAAAAGAATGCGCTCTACGAGTGCTCGTTCTAGTTACCTTCGCAATCATGCGGAAGGTTATATTTTCATCGGAATTTGTTTATTTATTCATTTATCATCTTGTTATTCGCTTAACTGAAAAAGTGTTCAACCAAATTGCCTGAAATTTGGTGAAACGATTGGTCAATGTCCAGTGACTTGCTGCTAGTCTATGGGGAGTGACCCGATCAAAGTTCAAGGTCACGGTCATTTATAACTTATAACAATATTGCATGAAACTTGGTGGGACGATTGGTCAAAATGCAGGAACCATTTTGATAGATTTTGGGAGTGATCGGGTCAAAGGTCAAAGATTAAGGTCAAGTCCAATTGTAATTCAAAAAGTATTCAACCAAATTGTTTGAAATTTGATGGTACAATAATTGGTCAACGATAATAAGTAAATAATTCCGCTAACAGTCATCAATTACATTTGTAGGTTAAAAAAAGGTTCGTATTTACATGATATGATTATTTACTATATATTTACTGTTCGTATTTACATCATATGAGTATTTATTATATATTTACAGTACGTATTTACATGATATGATTATTTACTATAAATTTACAGTACGTTTTTACATGATATGAATATTTATTATTAACTATGTATTTACAAGTTTTCTATATTTACTATTTACAGTGTTTTTACATGTCCTGTATATTTATAATTTACTGTGTATTTACATGCTCTGTGTATTTACATGCTCTGTGTATTTACATGCTCTGTGTATTTACATGTTCTGTGTATTTACATGTTCTGTGTATTTACATGTTCTGTGTATTTACATGTTCTGTGTATTTACATGCTCTGTGTATTTACATGTTCTGTGTATTTACATGTTCTGTGTATTTACATGTTCTATGTATTTACATATTCTGCTTATTTACATGTTCTGTGTATTTACATGTTCTGTGTATTTACATGCTCTGTGTATTTACATGCTCTGTGTATTTACATGTTCTGTGTATTTACATGTTCTGTGTATTTACATATTCTGTGTATTTACATGTTCTGTGTATTTACATGCTCTGTGTATTTACATGCTCTGTGTATTTACATGCTCTGTGTATTTACATGCTCTGTGTATTTACATGCTCTGTGTATTTACATGCTCTGTGTATTTAACAATACACGTGCCAAGGTTAAATACACATGTGTACACATGTTAGAACAGATGTTTGACTATATACTGTTTCTAACAGATACTTTAGTATTTTCACCACACTGTAGTACCTCTTTTTGATGATTGGTACCTAGGCTGGTACTCTCTATACTGGAAGAAAGAAAAAAGAATTGATGGGAGAGACATTGATATAAGTACTTATAGAAATAAAATTTATGAGATCAACATAATAGATAACCACTCTATGGTAGAATAAATGTGACTCATGTACGTTTTTCCAACACTCGTACATCACCACATATGTGATAATAGTGGTACACTTGTGGGAGTATCGGTCATTTAACATACTTGTTCAGTATTTCTCTGACCACTGCTCAATTAACTTTGTGATAAACATGCTAGCTTTTGAACTTATCAGTGAATTAGTCAGGAAGAACATTGTGCCTTTTCTACTGCTCCACCTCTTTCTAGTAAGTAAACTGTTCATCTTTACTTTACGACTTTATGTCAGTGTGGTAGACTAATAGTACATAGATATATAGTCAGCTTGCTATTCTATTGCACTAATTCTCTATTCTTTATACCCTAAACCTTAATATATTCTACCATAACTATTATTTGCAATTTGTCAAAGGCATTATTGTTATTGCGGTTCAGTTTTGTTTGGAAAACTGATTAATAAAATTATGACACCTCGTACACCTCTATAGTTGTTATCCTATATGAGTGCTATTCGTTTTTATTAACTAAATTTTTTTATTATTGTTAAATTGGTCAGTTATGACAATTTGTTCTCTGTTTCTATATCAGATAGTTTAAGATTCGTCCTTTTGTTCATTATTATACCCGTAATACCTTTATAACATTTTTCTAATATTCATCAGTGTAAATAAAGTTACTATTCAGTTTGCCGTACAAAATTCACTATATTTCTATTACCTATTTATTTGGACAAGTAGGGCCATTACAGATTCCCATTAAAGAACTTTAATAACTCTAAAACTATTAGTTATATAACTTAATTTGATTAATGTCAGAAAATTAATTAGATTTATAAATAATATTTAAGTGCTAAAAACAAACTCTGTTAAGTGACGTCTGTTTTCCCTGACAGTATATTTATAACAATTCTCAAAATTGTCTCTAATTTTAATTAATGTGTTTTCAATGTAAATTTTTCACTCAGGTATCTCTATAGATTATAGTCGGGTATTGTTAGGTCCGAATATCTGGGAGACCAGTTAACATGGTGGATGAAATTATTGGAGTTTATTTTTATCGTAAACTGTATGATCAATGCTGCTTACTGTCACTGGAGAAATGTAATGAAATAGTATTCATTGTATTCTTGAACCTCAATTTGAAGCATGGCATTTGGTACCAAAGATGGTGCACCGAGTTAACACAGCGAAATGATTCTTTCGAACCAATTGTTTCTGTAAAAAGTGATTTCTCGATATAGCGATGTTAACTGAACTCTCAGATTTCCAGACCTAACCATACCCGACTGTAATCTATGGAGATACCTTAATGAAAAGTTTAACATTAATAAACCAAACACAATCAATCAAATTAACGTCAACACATTTATGAAGGTTACTGATAATCTTGAAAAGAGGTTAGAAATGTACTGACTGGGAAAACAGGCGTTACTTAACAGAGATTGTTTTCAACACTTACAGTGTGTTTCAACATTTTTCTGTATTTTCAGTGGCTTTTATTCATAGCTATACTGACGAAAAAAAATAATAAACCAAAATGTTCAGGAATAGTGGCTTTTTAATGATTAATAACAAGAAATACATATTATAGAAGGTGCTGGAAGTGGCCTCCATTTTGCCGCACACAGAGATTCGCCCGCTTCAAAACATTAAGTGCTACACTCTGAAGGACATTCTCGCGCAGGGGCGTATCTAGGATCCGGTCAAGGGGGGGGCACTTTTCAAATTTTTTAATACTTCTGAAAAAAAATCTACGGATAATTCCTCAGACTGGTCAGTTATTTGATTATTTTAATTGCTTTGAACATGCTTACAAATTGCGAAATGGTAGGACGTCATTATGTTCATAAAGTATAAAGAATGGATTTTATTCTATTAATATTAGCATTTTTCTTAAACCTTAAAAATGTTTTTAAATTTGAGAAGAAATGCATCGTCCTGTACTCTGTAGTTTGCCAAAACACCTTCTTCTTCAATAGTATGTCGAAATTTCATGCTTCACTCCATGACAAGTAGAAGGGCGGCTAAATCTTACCACCTGAAAAAGTTCACAAGAGTTCGTGGTCTATCTATCCGCAAGAAAAGCAAATGATAACAAAACCAAAAAGAACAGAAACAATGGTTCCGGAGGTGAAGAGTTTCTATGAAGAACCCCCAGTTTCTCAGCAGATTTCACCAACCATAAGGCCCCCTTCACACTTGCTTTTCTCAACGCCGCGTTAGAAAAAATGCTCATGGCAAAAAAGTTTAGCTGCAATAAATTTTAACGGAGCCCTTCACACTTGCGTTAGAAAGAACGCAGCAATTTTTCTAACGCAAGTGTGATGGGCTCCATTAAAATTAATTGCGGCTAAACTTTATGCCATGAGCAGTATTTCTAACGCGGCGTTGAGAAACACAAGTGTGAAGGGAGCCTAACTCCGTTGTGGAGGATCGTCAGGTACACAATAAATGATAGGTATGATGCTAAGGTAATATCTTTGTTGCCATTATTAATTGAATGAATATAATCTTTCATGCATTCCTTGATGATGATGGCAACTTGTCATCGGTTAATGGTGTTTCATATCTCAGATTGCTACAGGACATTATTTGGTGCTAGTTTGCTATGTGATCTATTTAGAATTTATTATCAAATATAAAAGATACAAACAGGTATACGAGATACCAAATATATATAGTATTTTATTTAATGGTATATGATTATATATACCATTTACAAATGGAAAGCCTTATGGAAATACTTAAGAAAATATCAATATATAAACTACATCCTACTAAACTTATATGAATATAAAGTAAAATAGGCGATTAATATATGTGTTTTTTTTTACTTTTAATGCATTGTGACAATATCATCTCGTCTATATTGTTTGTTTTAAATCACAGTTACTTAAAAAGAAAAATTATCATAATTATTAAAATAAAAATACTAATGCATTTTCAGATCACACTAACCTCACAGATCGCATACCAAACTAGCACCCTTTATTTGGCCCAAACTGCACCATTCTGCAACTCTTTCTTCACTTTGGTGGATGGATGCAAGTGGCGCTCCACTACATTGAACAAATGCAGTTCTAGAATTTTTCATTGAAAAGGTTAGAGGTCGATTCATTAGCAGAAGAACGGAAAATTCCTGGCCAGCACACAATCAATATCTCAACCCTTTGGATTTTCACTTCTTGGCTGTCGCACAAACTGGAGTTTATATATGAAAGAGAATATTTCATTGTGTCTCTTTTACAAAGTGTTTAAAGTTTCGCTGAAAGGTATAACCCGGAGACCCCTAAGAAATTTGAAAGAATGCTTCGAAGTTTGCTTCGTTCTGTCTTCAGGCTGGAGGAGGCCATTTTCAACAACTTCTGTAGGGCCACAGGAGATGTGGTACATATGATATAGCCATATATATAGGACTTTAAATGTTTACTAATAATACTTTCTTTTCCGTCAAAGTGGTGTATCTATGATGATAATTGATGCATTAGAAGTGCTTCTAATTCGCAATTTAGAAATGTCGTTTCTGATGGAACACAGTGTGTCAGTGGATGTATTGTATAGTCCATAAGCTGTATATCAAGTCCAATAGACTGATAGTTATTAACTTAATCACAATATTCAATCATTGGCTGCAGCAAAAATAATCAAAACACATTGAGCACATTGTATAAGAGACTCATTGGGATCTGTTTTTTTTTTATTTATAAACTTATAAACTTTGTGCTGCAGCTCATATGCGAAAGTCCAAAGAGTTGAGATCTGGACTGTGTGTTGACCAGGAATTTTATTTCCGTACTTCTGCTAATCATTCTACCTCGAAACTTTTCCTTAAATTCTAGAGCTGCATTTGTGCAATGTGGTCTTGCATCCACCAAAGTTAAGAAGTTGCAGGCTGGGCCAAATAATGTGCTGGAGCAATCAGAGTTTTGAAAACCATTAACTGGTAACAAGTTGCCATATTCATTGAGGAATGCTTGAACAATTGGAACCATTCCATTAATAATTGCAACGAAGATCATTACCTTAGCATCATACCTATCACTTGTTTTCCAAATATTTCGCGGGTTTTAATTCGTATTTTTTCGATGTGTTTTTGATGGAGGCAAATTAACTTCTCGTCTGTCCAAACGGCAATCCACTTACAAAACCGCTATTTATGTGGTTTTCGTTAATGGTCGAACTGAGGTTCAATGATAAAAACGGAAACTAAATGAATGTATGACGATCCTCCACCACGTGGTTTTGGTGTGGATGAAATCTGCTGAAAAGCTTTTCTGAGAAAAAACCAGTCCATGGTTTCTTCAAAGAAGCTCTTCACCTCCTGAATCGCAGTTTGTGCTTTTTTTGTATTGTTTTCATTTGTTTTTTCTTGTGAATAGAACCAGTTTCATTGAATAGACCACGAACTCTTGTGAACTTTTTCAAGTTGTAAGATTTAGCCACCCTTCCTTTTATCTTGGGAAAGCATGAATTTTCGGCGTACTGTTGAAGAAGAAGGTGTTTTGGCAAACTACAAAGTACAAGACGATGCATTTTTTCTCAAATTCAAAAACATTTTATAATTGAAAAACACTGCTAATATTAATAGGGTGATAGAAATCCACTCTCTATAGACAAAATGGCTTAAACATAACACGACTTGAAGCAATTTAATTTCTCCCATTTCGCAATTTATAAATGACGATTTTGATAGAATACAGTGTTCAAGCATGCCAAAAGCAATTAAAAATAATCAAACAATTGACGTTTCTTCAATTTGGAGGATTACTCAATATATTTTTGTTAATCCGTAGATTTATTTTTAAAAAGTTCAGACCACAAGGGGGGGGCATCTGCCCCAAATGCCCTCCCCCCCCTTGTATACGCGCCTGTTCTCGCGATGTTCTTCTGAAAATCTCTTTCGTCCACTGTAGTTGGTTTTCCAGAACACTTCTTTTTGAGCTAAGGCCCAATAATAAAAATCCAAAGGATTCAAATCTGGAGAATGCGCTGGCCTCGCAATCTGTGTCCCACGGCTGATGACTCTGCCTACAAACACGTTCAACAGGAATTCTTTGGCGTCAGTGGTGCAATGGGCAGGAGAACCGTCCTGTATCCACCATAAACCTTGTCTTGTAGCACATGAACGAAAGGTGGGCCATATATTTTCTTGCAGCAACTTATATGGTAGTAGTCTCCATTCACTATTTTGCGTCTTCCTTTTTCATCCATGAAGGCATGACTCTGCCTCCAAACTTGGAGGCAGAGTCATCAGCCGTGGGACACAGATTGCGGGGACAGCGCATTCTCCAGATTTGAATCCTTTGGATTTTTATTATTGGGCCTTAGCTCAAAAAGACGTGTATTCTGCAAAACCAACTACAGTGGACAAACTTATCAATGTTGTGAAGAGATTTTCAGAAGAACATCGCGAGAATGTCCTTCAGAGTGTAGCACTTAATATTTCGAAGCGGGCGAATCTCTGTGTGAGGCAAAATGGTGGCCACTTCCAGCACCTTCTATATTATGTATTTCTTGTTATTAATCATTGAAAATCCACTCTTCCTGAACATTTTGGTGTATTATTTTTCTTTTTTTCGTCAGTATAACTATGAATAAAAGCCACTGAAAAGACACAAAAATGTTGAAACACACTGTATATGTTATTTACATATGAAATTTATAAATCTAATTAATTTTTTGACATTAAATATTCTGAATCGATTTAAAACAAATTTGGCGATTGTTTGATTTTAAGTTTACTATCCCTTTAAGTTCAATGCCTAATAGTTTTATAATTATTAGAGTTCTTTGATTGGGCATCCTTGGGCTTGATGGCCCCATTATTTCTATTATAAGTACGCTCTAAAGTAGTTTATATTACCTAATATCTAACTTAAACTTTCTTGAATATTGATACATCATGAAATTTTTGTTTATATTGCACATACATAGAATAATTACCAATATTTGTAACAAACTATAAACTCAACATCAACATTTTAAAATCATGTTATCGGATGGAGCTTGAAGTAATACGGTATAGAGTTTCACAATTACGGACAACTGAACAGTTCATGGAAAAATCATAACGTTAGTAGTTTTTGAGATAGATCAATTCAAAGTTGGGTTTCGTTTTTTTTACCCACCCTGTAGTGTCGTATACGTTTAAAACCTTCCCCATCATTCAAAGGTATGGGAAATATCGAGAAATAAAAAATAAAATTGTCATGCCTAAATTGTTCCACCATAACGGCATAGATTGTCAGCGATGCACTATCTTGAACTGATTATATAAATTTGGAGAGTATTGTTTCAAAATAATCTCCTAAAGTAATGAATATAATATTTTTTTCATACTTTACATAATATTTTTTCTGTCTTATATTTAGTGAATGTTTCACTTTTTCAGACACAAGATGTAGTTACAATGAAAGGATTAACTATGCAAGAGGTGAGTACTTCAAACTATTATAATTAAGTTATGAATGAAGTTACCTCATTAAAAACATCGTATTATTTTAAGAAATTTAAACTTTTACTTGTCGTTCTAGATACAGCCATCCCCCGCTTTAGTTACCAAATCACGACTCAGTTTAGTTACCAAACGGTAACTAAAGCGAATTAAAGTAACAAGAAATTTATAATTGTCACTCCTTGATTATATCCTTCATTTTCTATGAGTTATAAAAAGAAAATTTGTGTAAGAGTTATTAAAGTTCTTTGTATATAAGCACATTATTAATAATATACAGTCGATCTTTCATTGTTTGTGACTGTGATGAAAAAGTTTAAAGTCATTTATTTATTTAAGGTTTTAAAATTCATCGATAGCTTAACTCTCACTCAGTATAGGTGGGTAATTAATAGATACTTAGATTTCTATAATTATTGTGCTACATCTAACAAACAGAAATTTTATGCTGTTTGTTAAATTTTATGCCTACTACCAAATGTTTTTGGCAGTCGGGTACTAAGTTCCAAGTTATTGGTTGGTTCTACAATTTCGGACACGTCAGAAAAGGAAATAATATAATTATTATTCAATTTCTATTCTAATTGGTATCATGGATACCAATTGAAATAAAAGTTTAATAATGATCATTATATAGAGATTTTCACGTGTTAAAAAATATGGAACCGTGCAATAACACGGAACTAGCCCTAAAATAGGACATGTTGAAATTCTGAACCAATTGCTTCTAATAACCTTATCTGGATTATAATTTTAGTGTTTTTTTTAGTTACCGTGATAAAATCACAAAAAATGTCTCCGTTTTCTATGTCTACGAACGGTTTTTATTTTGAATCATGACTATTATTTTCCCAGAACTAACTGCCATGATAGTATTTTTCGAGTTTATTATAATTTCTTTTTTTGCAGATGTTGTTGAGTTCACACGCAATCTAACCTGTGACTCTACTGTTGTCACTGAATGTCTTGATGGCAGAATGAATTTTAAGGATTTTTTCCGTGAGATAGTTTATAAATATTACGTAACAATGGCAATATCTATTGATAGAAATAGTACATCATTTTTTTGATATGAAAGTCTATATTATATTGGAACTGCTCGAAAGTTTTTTAACATTTCACTGTACCTTCTATTTACAACTGTTGGTGGTTGCTTTAACCCTTCATTGTGCACTTTATCACAGCTATTGTTTTTGATGGTCAAGAATATAATTCAATTTTAATCACGAAAAATGAAACTGTTCAGTATAAAATCTTTTCATTTTCGACTAAAATTTTTTGGTTCTCTTCAAAATAAAGTTATTTTCTATTCAACCATAAAAAAGTTACCTGTTTATGTGAAATTACCTTTTTAAGATTAGATGAGCATTAGTATCGCGAGGAACGTATTTACCACTTACTCTACACAGGTTCACTAATTAACACCTGTTGTTTTACAGTCGACAGATCAGCTGGTGTGTGTGGAGATTACATTACACACGCTGAAACGTATGACTCAGGGTATATCTTCTTCACCCTCAGCTACATGGTTTCACGAAAGGAAAACGCTGCTGAGTGTGAAAATTTAGGAGCCATGTCTTGTGCACCCAAAGCAGGTGGAAATGATACGGCATTCTTGGAGGACCTTAAAAGTACATTATTATTTCCATTGAAATGTGTAAATATTAACAATCTAATATTTCGAGAAAAATTTAGTTCTGAGAGAGTTCAAACGATAAATCTCACCTAATTCATATGAATAAAAATCCGACCAATTCGTGTGGTTCAAACCACTCAATTCGTGTGGTTCATACCACTCAATTCGTTAGTTTCTTAATGTAAACTGCAATTAGCAACAATTGACTGAGGTTATTTGATTACTCTTAAAATTGGAGGTTAGGTTAGCTGAAATATTGGATCAAAGTAACTGGAGTGCGCCTCTAACTTTTAATTTTCTTCTAGATTTTGTAATTGCCTCTCAGAGTATTATGGCTGTCGGTTTACGTTCCATCGATGGTGGTTCGACTTTCACTTGGGCTACGGGAGTCGACCAACCTGCGACACAGTGGCAAAATGGATGGATTACTGAACAACCTGCTGTTGGTTTGTTTTGTGGTGAAGCGGGCAGTGAAGGACTTTCTGTTCGGGAGTGTGATGATATTGACTTCTTTTGTTGTACTCTCACCACATTCAGTAATTAATAAATTTGAACATTTAACCCTTGGTGGCCGACTGCTACAACAAAATAGGCCTATAAGTATATAGTATAAAGTATAAAATATATACAATACAATAGTTGTTATTCTCTGAAGGTAGATAATATACAAATGTTTTTATCCGTAACAGTTCATCCCAAGTGCAATATTATTTGTATCTTTTTGCAGAGGCGAAACACTTTGGTATTCTTATGTCACTGATCATTTTTTAGGAGCTATTCAGTAACTTTAACTCTAATTTTGAATTCCTAAGTTATTTAAAATATACATCGGTCATTAGGGCTAAAAATATCCAAGAGACTTTGTGCCTTTTCAAAGAGGTATCGATATCACAACCAAATTTTGATGGATTCAGTATTCATAAAAAGCAGGTATTTTTCTTTTAGGTTTATCCTTCTTTTCGTTAATAGACGCACTGGTTGTGAGGAAATTTTAATCGTGAATACAAATGAAGAGTTTGGTTCCAAAACGCGATAAACGCCACTTTTGAAAAAAATGAGTTTCCACCTAAATCAATATTGTATTTCGTCGGTATTGTGGATTTGAATTGTTTATGTTATTATAACCTCAATATGCTATGTGAATGATTGAAACAGAAAATAGTGGTTTTCATCTTTGTACTTTCTTGGTAAAGAAAACACATTTTAACTCAAATTGATCAAAATGGATTTATAGCGTTTTGGAACCAAACTCTTCAAATAACCCTATTAGTTATGAGAGGGGGGGGGGGGGGGGCATTGGTGTGATTTATTTCATCATAAAGGAGGGGGGGGGGTCAGGATGTGGGGTGACATACATTCGTTAATGGAATCCTCTAAATTACATGGCGATATCGTTACTTCTTTAGCACTTGTATTGAGTTCTCTGTAGAGTTTCATTGAGACGTTCAGTCAATATTTTACTTTAGGTTTTATTCGTTTTTAATCTAAAATTTTCGAGCCATTCTAAGGATTTGAAAAGTTTTTCTCTGAAATTTTACATTTCTTTTCAATAAAATTGCGTATATTTTACATTGTTTCAATGAACCTTAAATGAAAACTTTTGTAGTTAAATATTTACTGGAATATATTAATGGTTAATTCAGTATAAATAATTTTACCATGCTTCAAAATTATTAATTTTCAGTTTGGAAAAAAGAAAGAAAAAAAATGAATCTATGTAACAAAGTAACTAAAGAAGTTTTACCTAAAAATTTCAATGTGAAGTAACTTAACAAGAAATTGCACTTCGAATTATACGTCTGGTTATATTCATATCAACTATAGGGTTACCGATTGCATATTTTTTCTTACAAATTACCGGACAGAAAATTTAAAATATCCTTATTCAAAAATATTCCTAAACAATATAATAAATTAAAAATATTTTTAGTAAAGTAAAGTGAGCAATAGATAGATGGTTTATTACCCTGGTTGTACAGAAAGTGAAATAAGATAGCAACTGGAAAGTCTTTTAATACTAAATTAAGAAAAAACAAGGGCTGTAATTGAAAAAATCCATATATCTTCAAGCTTTCGATTTTTTCAAAATATAAATCTCAGGAAACCTAAATATAAATTATCAATAGGCACAGCTAGCTATAAAATCTCTAAATTTCTTCTTCCATATTTAACTCCACTCACTTCTAATCAATATACTGTTCAAGATAGTTTCTCTTTTGTCAAAGATACAATTTACACTCCAAATAGTAATAAGTATGTAATGGCTAGTTTTGACATTCAATCACTTTTTATAAATATCCCCATAAATGAAACTATTAATATTGCTTCCGATTCATTGTACTACATCAATATTTATGATGTCCCTTCTTTTTCAAAATTATATTTTAAGAATCTTCTGGAAATGGCTGTAAAGGAGATGTTATTTATTTTTAATAATGTTTTATATTCTCATTTTGACGGTGTAGCTATGGGTATTGGGTAATCTCTTTTCTTGTGCTATCATGAAGTGAATTGGCTTAATAATTGTTCTTCTGACTTCAAACCAGTAGCTTATAAAAGATACACAGAGAAAAAAGTTTACTCATATTTAATGGGTCAACAATTTATGCTTTGAATCAATTTATTACGTGAGTTGGTTTGACTATATTCATGTTTTCACGTGTGTCAAAACAACTATGACGTGTGTGTCACCAAACCTAGTTAATTCAAATCATTTTATGGATTGAATCAACTTATTATGAGAGTTAGAGTTACATTTTGGGAGTTTGAACATATGTTAAAACAACTAGGATATAGTGTGTTGAAGTAACTCACAAAGATTGTTAATTCAATGTATCTGGTGTATGAATTAACTTACTATGAGAGTTGACGCTACTTTTTTGAGTTTAGGTGCGAGTTAAATAAACTATGACATAGTGTGTTATAGTAACCCACAAAGACTGTTAATCCAGTGTATTCTGCAGTGTATGAATTAACTTACTATGAGAGTTGACTCTACTTTTTTGAGTTTAGGTGTGAGTTAAAACAACTATGACAATGTGATAATGTAACCCACAAAGAATGTTAATCTTATTTATCTGGTGTATGAATTAACTTACTATGAGAGTTAGTGCTACTTTTTTTTTAAGTTTATGTGTGAGTTCAATCAAATGAGTAAGTGGCAACTTATGCTTTCCTCAAAGCTAATTTATTCGCATAACACTTTTCAGTTCAAATCTTGTTTCAAGTGTGTTACGTGTTGAATGTGGACGCTCCTCAATACCATTTTAGTTCAAGTGCAAACAATAGCGTTATATGCACTAAATAGTATTATCGCTGCCGATCGATTATTAATTAATTCCATTAATAAATTGATAAATGTCTGCCTAAATATTCTAAAATATTGGTGATTGATAGTTTGGTGGCTTTATATAGGTACTTATTTGAAGAGCTGATTATCAGAATATAACTTTTATGATAATAAATTTTGATTACTGCCTTCCAGTTTGTAAACTGATATCCAAACTAATTTTCCTAGATTATTATATGTTAACTTATTTAAGCATCATACCTACCTAGCTGTTTTTTTTTTCAGTGTCAATACCTTCTACATGGGGTACGGTCATGAGCCCCCCCGGTCAAGAGCCCTCCCGGTCATGAGCCCCCCGGTCACGAGCCCCCCCGGTCATGAGCCCCCCTAGGTCATGAGCCCCCCCGGTCACGAGCCCCCCTCCCTGTTTTTTTAATCCTTATTTACCTAGTTAAACAAATGAAGAATTACTTAGATAGAAATAACTGAGAGTTACTAATGTAGTTTGTTGTATCCGTTAGTTTGTTGTACTGCACACTTCATGATTGTTTAATGATCTGGCAGGGGGGTTCGGGGGCGGCACGCCCCCCGATATACATATATTTTATGTCTATTCAGTAATGAACTACAAAAGTGTCAATAAGGATTAAATAGTCTAGGTAAATAAGGATTTAAAAACAGGGGGGCTCATGACCGGGAGGGATCATGACCGGGAGGGCTCTTGACCGGGGGGGGGGGGGCTCATGACCGGGGGGGCCTATGATCTACACCCCTTCTACATAGGCTAGGCAGTTACTGCGCTGTGTTCAGAATAGGGTAAGTTCCAAATTATCAGGCGATTTCAAATTTTCGGTCACGTATGAAATATAGTATATAGCTACCTAATAGCTAATTAAAATAAAAGTTAATTTAATATAGTTTTTCTCACGCGACCGAAAATGTGGAGCCGTCCGATATTTCGGAACTTATCCTAGTATCTTAAGTAAAGTGGTCTGATAATCTATATATTTTAAAACTAGTTGGTGTACTTATAGGTAGGGTTACACAGCCAAATTCGGTTCTTTAATTTCTAATTGTGACCCTATTAAGAGAGTCTCAAAATCATTCTGAAATTAGTTTAGCTATATACTGAATTGTTGAACATCATAATTTAAGCTCAATTTATGATAGGTTCTATTCATTTCACGAGTGCCTTGAAGTCATGATGGTTATTAATGTTTCTGAGATAAGAGACCGCAGTTAGTTAAAGTGCCGCAATTTACCTACTTGACCCTAGTTTTCTATGACTGGGAGAACTCCATCCAGGGAGGTAGTCGGAGGAGAACACCGTCCAGGGATTTAGCAGGGAGAACTCCAACCAGAGGTGAGCCTTTTGATATATTATACTTTCTTGGTATTTAATTAAAGTCTACATTATGAGTGTATAATGAACAAAATTATGAGGATTAGCTAGAAAAATCCATTGCATTTATTAGAGCTAAATTTATTCTGCATCTGAAGATTTATAATTAGTTTAACATTTTATATAAATAATTTACCTATATGAAAGAATTCTAAGTTAATAATTCTTTTCATTTCTTTATTAATATATGGTTTTCTATATTTTCTGAATCTACTTTCAGATCTTGATGAAGAATTGATGAAGTAGATCAACGTTTCATTCCTTTGAATGGTTCAGGAACAATTATGCTAGGTCAAAGTAAGTATTTGAAAATGTTAGATGATTTCTAAATATGTATTTGCAATATGATTAGCTCTTACTTTTTCATATGCTTTTAGGGATTCCAGACATGAAAAGAATATCGAAGCTGTCGCTATCTCATCACAAAAGGAAAAAGAGTAGGTGATGTTATTGATAATGTATATGAACGATACTGTGAATTTCTATTCAATATATATTAATATACGAATCTCTTATTTCAGGAATTGGCAATCTACAGTCGTGAAAGAAAGTGACGAGAATTCAAATTAAACTTCTAAATAATAAATCTAAAACTTAAATGTTTATATTTCGTTTTCAATTTGACCTTGGTAATTCTATTAGCATATTTCAATATCAGTGCCTATGAGTAAGATGAATTGCACTAAAATATGGTTTAGAAGAAAAGGCTTTATCATTAATTTATTATTCATTAAGTTATAGTACAATTGCAGCATATCAAAGATTTATCAACTTTTGTAATCTAGCCTGGTTAATTAATTCATCTAGCCTACCTATTTATCACTACGTAAAGTTATTAATGTCATCTAACTACTTATTTATAAACTGACCTGATGAGATTACTTATTCAATCTAATCTATTAATTTACAACTGATAACCATATATCAATTCATAGGATCGAAAACATTTCAAAAAGCAAGGATAGGTAAAGGTGATCAATTATTTTTTAAAATTAAAATAGTATGCATATCACAGAAGCAAAAGTAGAAAATAAATGTGAACATGTTAGATTTGGTCCTAGAAAATAAATAGTCTAATCTAATTGATACCGGGACCTAACTCGAGATTATAATTTAATAGAGTAAATATAGTGACTGGCTACTGCTAACCAGACCGATATTTCAACCTACACTATAATAGTTGATATGCATTTACTTAGTTTACAAGTAGTTGATATAACCAACACGAGAAGATGATATAACCTACACGAGTAGTTGATATAACCAACACGAGTAGTTGATATAACCTAACCGAGTAGTTGATATAACCTACACGAGTAGTTGATATCACCTATACGAGTAGTTAATGTAACCTACACGAGTAGTTGGTATAACCTACACGAGTAGTTGGTATAACCTACACGAGTAGATAGTATAACCTACACGAGTAGTTGGTATAACCTACACGAGTAGTTGGTATAACCTACACGAGTAGTTGGTATAACATATAGGAGTGATTGGAGAAACATACACAAGTAGTTGATGTAACCTTGTTCTGTAGTTGTTTTAACCATTACATAAAATTGGTTCAACTATCACGAGCAGTTTTGACTATCACAGGTAGTTGTTGTGACCATCGGGAATTAAAAATAATCAACTCACATATGTGTTGTTTTAACCAACGTCAATTTAACTCATATTAAATAGTACCTGCAACTCACCACGTAGGTAGGCGCACAGATAAACCATAAAATTTAGTCAAAACAAATCAAATATGATTTGATTCAACTAATCCTTTCTCTGTGTGTACATTGACGATACTTTCATTCTTCTTAGGCACAGTTCTCACATTACAAAATTTCTAAATTATTTAAATTCTCAACATCCTAATATTAAATTCACTTGTGAGACTGAAATTGATTCCAAATTAAATTTCTTAGATGTTTTGAAGAGTAGAGAAAATGATATATTCACTACTTATGTATATCTCAAGAAAACATTCACAGGTCTTGGTAGGAAATTTAATTATTATATTTCATTTAGTTTTAAACTCAATATTATTTCATGTTTAGTTTATAGGGTCTTTAGGATTTGTTCTAATGTAACGTTGTTTGAAAATGAATTGTTTTTATCTTTCGGTTTCCACAGAACAAATCTATTATTGAAAGTCTTTTAAAGCTATCTATTCAACCTCACACCAAATTTTCTTAACATCTGAAGTGAAAAAATAAAGCTTAATATATTTATCTCGCTTTATCACAAATTTCTTACACTATGGAATAACATTCATGAGATGGATGGACACCCCTAACAAGTTACTTGATTCCCAAAGTAGTTAAGAATTAACACCGAGTGTAGAAATAGAAATTTTATGCTAACAAACAGAGATAAAATAAAAAATATTCTTAGTATTTACAAAAAACAGTTTCTTTCTTATTAGGGAAGAAACGAGTCATCGAACAACTCGGTAATTTTTTCTCATCTACGTATTTATACAATCACTTGTATTTCAAAATGCAACCGGCTAAGTTAAATATGATTCAGATTTTGAGAATTTCTTTTGATCGACAGTTGGGCTTCACTGTTATAGTTACGGTTTGTTCATACTTTGGTAGGAGCCGAACGCAGACCATGAGAACCAGAAGAATTATAGCAGACGTGCCATCCTGCTAGATCATTAAACTAAGGTGCTGAGTAGCAAGCTGTGGTTTCAAGCAGACCCGAGTAACAGATCTTGCTGTTGACGCTGGAGGTACTGCTCATTAACATCCTGGGAGATGGCAGGATCTTCCAGACCGCTGGTAAGTGATCCGGCTCTGCCCGTGTGTCCCATGAGAACAAGGGTATCTTCTGTGGTACCTACCAAAACCAGCTGCATTTAGGGGACAGGTGAAAGTTTGACTGTTGCTCACAGACTACTGAGCCTGGGGATTTGGAACTTCATCGATCTGAAGAAAAAAACATTAATATCTATATAAATACTATCATTAAGATCCATTTAAATACTAACATTACTTCTCTCTAAATAATGAACATAACATTTAAAACCGGAGAGAAATAGTCAAATCATTGTTATTAGAGTAATTTATTTCCAAGTATTTACCATATTTTTGCGGCATATTGGGTCGTCCTTGATCTTCTCATCGAGTGTCTGGCACCAAAGAGCTTCTTAAGTGAAAGAAGCGGCTAAGGAGAGAGGGGGTTTGAGGAGAAAGAGGAATTCAAGGAGAGGTAATTATTTTGGAAGAGAAGACTAAGGAGGGAGGAGGCTGAGGAGTGAGAGGAAGGAAAAGTAATTGTTTTGAGAGAGGAGGGCAGCAAATAATTGATGCTCCTCAAAGAATCGTTGCTATTCTATGCCACCACCTCCAACATCTTCCCCCTGTCTACTCTTCTATTCATACTGCTTGATTCTCTAAGGAAGAGTACTAAGGTTCTCTTCTGGAAGAGTAGTATTAATTCTACCTTGTCACGGATGTGGTCAGAGGAGTGGGTTGGAGGAGATGTCGTCTAAGCTGGAAGGAGTAATCATTTCCTCCACGTGAGGGAGGGTAGTCTCCTCCCATGGACACCTGAGCTACGTTCCTTCCCATCCCATCATCTTGCAAATCCTACTTCTCACCCTGCATCTTCCCTTCAGGAGGTTCATTAGTTTTGGGTTCCTTAAAGGCTTTGAACCAGGCTAACAGATTGGGTGTTGCTCGTTCTTGTCTGATATCAGAAGCTCGAGATCTGGTAGGGGGAATATCCTCGATGAAAGGCCTACTATCCTCACTCCTAACAGAGGCTTCTCGCTCATCACTAGCTCTCTTTTCAAACACAATCACAACCTCCTCCTCCTCCGGCTCATTCTTCACTGGTCCTTCCTCTCTGAGAGGAGTTATGCTCTCTTCTCTCACTCTGTCGTATGAATGAACTCTTCCTCCTAGCTCATGCCATGTCATGCTCTCTTGCTCATTGATTTCTCTAACACTTTTAGCCCCGGTGCCAATGTCTCTCCTTGCTATGATGCTACCCAGACTGAGCTTAAAACTCTCACCCACTTCACTGTTAGGCGCTAGATCCACACGTGACTTCTTCGCCTTTGCCATCAAAATTTTGAGCTTAGAGTATTCTTGCTGGTTGATTTTAGCAAACAGTTGATTGGGCTTTGTCTTGGATTTAACCCCAGCGAGGGGCTTGGGCTCTTTCTTCAACACTCCCTCTTTCTTAAAGAAGTTCTTAGATTTAATTGTGGCACTTGGCTTTATACTACCATCCTTGATATCTTTCAAAAAGTCCTTTATGCTCTCATCTTTATCACTCTCACTCTTCTTATCTATCGCCATCTTACTCTTATGAAGATCAGTCAAGGCGATAACTTTGCTTTCATCATCTTTACTCTTTTCCTTCTTCTTTATCATGACATTACCTTCTTCATCTACATCAGTCTTCCCCTTCTTCTTATCTTTTGTCAACTCTTTCTTCTTCTTTACATTTTTCTCTTCCCTGTCCTCATTTAAATCAGTCTTCACCTTCTTCTTATCTTCGGCCAACTCCTTCCTCTTTACATCCTTCTCTTCCCTGTCTTCATTTTTCATCTTCTTCTTATCAATAGCCTCTGCTTTCTCTTTCTTCTTCCTTCTTTCCTCCGCATTGCTCCTCTTCCTTTTCCTGTACAGCTTGTGGTTATACTCCTCTTCAACAGAGGGGTCCGATGGCGTGATGTTCACGCCATGTGACAAGCAGTCCTCACTCACCCCAAGCGTCAGCTCATCACCAGCACTCAGTTTGGCCACGCCAGGCGCATCAGGCACGAAACTAATGTCTTCCAGAGTCTGCTCCGTTGTAGCTGATAGAGCCTTCAATGCTGACATGTCTTTATCTGAGACTTTCTTCTTCTTGTTCTTCTTGCCTCTTTTCTTGAACTCTTTTTTGTTCTCTTCTTCGCCGTTACTCCTCTTCCTCTTTTTAGTAGAGCTTTCTTTCTCCTCATAACTCATGTCTATGTACAACTCATCATCTGACGACATGTCTATGTACAACTTGTCATCTGACGACATATCTATGTATAACTCTTCATCAGAAGACATGTCTATCAGTTTACCAAACACTTTCTCCAGCGAGTGTATGTCCTCTGCTAACCAATTCGTATAATGTAGTCGATGATAACTAATTACTCGAAGTTCACGTAGCTCTTAAAAGTTAATTTATTAAAGAAATAGTTGCCTTATATACTAAATTCTATATCCTAGATACCAACATTCATATATAATTAAATTACAAATAAATAATTATTATTTAATTTCTCTATTCAATAAATCAATTCCTTATAATAACTCTTTCACTACCAATGATAATATATATTTATTATTATGTACAATAATACATACATTTAATTGTATTTATGCTACCTGATTCAATGATAATTTTTAGAGAAAATGAAAAATTTAAAAGTTGCTACTATTAAATTTATTGCTGCTATAAAACACATTTAATATCATATTGACATGCTCTTCTCCATTACCGAACTGTTCTCCATCATCGAACACTACCCACTTATCTGACAATTCTCTATCACCGGTCACTACCAAATTACCGGTCACTACCCAATTACCGGATATTGTATAGATGGAAGTAGAAGGAGATGTAACTAACCCGTATTTCAAAGAAATAGGGTGTGAACTAGATCATTATAGAATTTTTAATTCATTAGCTAGTTATTTATGCATATGAATCACCACAATATATTATCATTCATTTATTTCTTTAGGTGAAATTAATTACTTAGCAAAGTATTCAATAGTACTTTTTAGTGTAAATGAAATTTTCTTAGTGAACTCCGTAGACATAAATACAGTTCACAGTCTATTTTCAAGAGGAAAATTTGACATGATATATTTCAAGTTTAAATTATGTTTTATATGACAACTCTTAGATTTTCATTTCAAATTGCGATATCAAACTTTAGCAATATATCAATCATACGTGTTAACCCTTTTTTTCCCACTGGGATAACTGTCCCAATATTCATGTGACCATTTGTCCCAAAGCTATTTTTCAGGGGGTCAATATAGTCCACTGGTATTTTCTATCTTTATTATTCTATTTTTATGCTTATTTGCTCAGTTTGAGTAGAAAGGTTGTATAATTTTATTTCTAATTTACATACTTACTTACTTAATATTTTGTATATTTTTTGTAAAGTTTAATGGATAAAATAGATTGGATATGTACTTTAAAATATATTTCCTAAAATACCATTGTCAGAGTAACATCGTAAGTGGTTCTATGGTGTAATGGTTAGCACTCTGGACTTTGAATCCAGCGATCCGAGTTCGAGTCTCGGTAGAACCTGTTCCTTTTTACTTTTTTCTCAATGAAAAATTTAAATTATAGATGTAAATACTCTCTGATTTATGTCAATATATGTCTTTTATGTAGTGTTTGCAGGCAAAACTGTGCCGGAAAAATACGGAAAAATCATTCGGTAGTGAACGGGTTAAAAACTAATATTCAAATTAATTCGGGAATAAATTTTACGGAATAAATTAAAAATCTTTTCTAACAGTGATTAATTAAGGTAATTAATTTCTCTTTCTGTACCTAATTTTTGCTGTGAATTACCAAATGTTATAAACTTCAAATTGCAACCCAATTTATTTTTTATTTATTTTATTTTTATTCTGAAATAAATAAAATAGAGGAAAATTCAATAAAAATACAGAATAAAACTAATTTGCTTTAATTATCATCATAGAAATATGCAACAAAATATATTTATTTCCAGTTATATTTATTATATAAATTGCAAAATATAAATAGATATTTATACTCAAATGCATGATATTGATTTATATCTTCCTACTCTAGGGTCTCTTCTTCCATTATTTCCATGTAATCCAAACCATGCAGAGAAGGGGACCAAACCCTTTCTTGGAAAATAACTGAAACAAAGAATAACTTAATTAAATTATTGCTGTTCACTATACAGTGGAAGTCCTTTATAGTGAATGTAGAGTCCTGAGTCAAGAAGTGAACAAACTTTTTTTAGTCTGCCATAGAGTGGCCATAAGTTTTAGAAAATTAATGGCCGTTCATGGCAGAGTAAAGAAAATTTGTTCACTATACGTGGTATTTCTCGTACTCAGGACTCCACATTCATTATAGAGGAGTCCACTATAGAGCAGATCAAAATTGATTATTCACTATAATGGAGTTCTACTGTATCAGATTTAGTTTAAAAAGTTATGCAGTAGCGTTAGAACATTACAATCGTACTGACATCTTTGTGATGTTTTGCCACCACCATCCAATGCTTGCATCCACTCATCCATTTCTTCAACAGAGCGACAGAAAGTAACTGATCCTCCTTTGAGATCTACACCAGCGATCAGAGGATCAGAGCTGATCTGGAGGGGAGTTTGTAGATCTTCTTGTGACCATTTCTCTAACAGTCTCTCAGCCATCGCATTGCACCTGTGAAAATGAGAAATGAAATAACAACTATCATTGTACTTAGTTTAGTTAGTTATAATAGGAAGCTTCCACTTACAATATTTCCTATTTTAATCTATACTAGTATATATATTGAAACTTTACCTTTCTTTGACTATATTTAACTTTAACTATATAAAAGTGTATCTGTAATGATTTTATACCAGTTTACTAATTTCAGATTTGAAGAAATTATTTTACTGATTGTAATGCTTGTAGATATTTCAAAAGTTGTCTCGGTTCATACAATGACAATTTTATAGGATATTAAAATGATGGGAAATTAAAAAAAAATGTGAATGGTGAAATTAACATCATGCAGTGACTTTTTTCCTAATAGTACCTACTCTTATTTATCCTAATATCTTTTTAAAAAAATCTGTAAATCATACCTTTTTATCCACCTGAAGAAGAGGCCTCTGGCATTATTTCCCGATGCGATTCTTGCCATCTTTCGCAATACTGACGACTATTTGAGAGAGAAAAACTTTATTAAATTTAACTCATACTTGTTAGCAAGATAATTCTATCATTCTATTTTAAGGCTTTAAGTATACTAATGCAAACTGAATTTGAGGTATCTATAGTAGATTATACGTATTACACTAACCATTAATTTAAGTCATCTAACTCATAATTGATTTTGAGCCTAATTCAGATCATTGAGACTGAATTGAGAAGGTGACTGCAGTGATATATCTTGTCATCACTGGTACAGTTCTCACTCACCACTTTAGAGGTCGTGTCATCACTGGTACAGTTCTCACTCACCACTTTAGAGGTTGTGTCATCACTGGTATAGTTCTCACTCACCACTTTAGAGGTTGTGTCATCACTGGTACAGTTCTTACTCACCACTTTAGAGGTTGTGTCATCACTGGTACAGTTCTCACTCACTACTTTAGAGGTTGTGTCATCACTGGTACAGTTCTTACTCACCACTTTAGAGGTTGTGTCATCACTGGTATAGTTCTTACTCAACACTTTAGAGGTTGTGTCATCACTGGTACAGTTCTCACTCACCACTTTAGAGGTTGTGTCATCACTGGTACAGTTCTTACTCACCACTTTAGAGGTTGTGTCATCACTGGTACAGTTCTTACTCACCACTTTAGAGGTTGTGTCATCACTGGTACAGTTCTCACTCACCACTTTAGAGGTTGTGTCATCACTGGTACAGTTCTTACTCACCACTTTAGAGGTTGTGTCATCACTGGTACAGTTCTCACTCACCACTTTAGAGGTTGTGTCATCACTGGTACAGTTCTCACTCACCACTTTAGAGGTTGTGTCATCACTGGTACAGTTCTCACTCACCACTTTAGAGGTTGTGTCATGAATGTCATCTTCTCCTAGAAACACTAAAACTAGTCTGGTTGAGTTGGGAGAAGTGAGATCTACAATATCATGAGACGTTAGCTCTGACTGAAACAAAAACACCTATTGTAAATATCGAAAAATGATTGGGGAAATTTATAGAAATGAAGTAAACTCCTGATATACGATGAGATGAATTCATAACTTTAAATAAGAAATATACAACTGTGACCAAATGGTTTAGCAATATCATTTGAGATAGAAAATTAAGGAAATAGAGGGTATAAATAAGTAAAAATAAATTAAATATCTTTCGCCAAATATTCTGATAGTACAGGATGGTCAGGCCTACAATTCATTGCAATTAAAATGTAATAATATATCAATATGTTCACTAGCAGCAATATAATGTGGGGATTTATTCAAATAGAAAATATCTAAAACAATATTTTCAAATTCATAAATAAGAAACACAAATTAAATGAATATTAGTAATCGAATGAACTTTTCGAAAAAAAATAATAGTACCTAGCTTTAGCAACTATATTCTTATAGAAGAAAGTTAATATTTATATATTTAATCTTTATACATTGATGTAATTAGCATTGTGAAAATGAAATATACATATAATAAGTGATAGGAGAGCTACAGATTGGTGATTCATTGCAGTAATTATCAGAGACTCACCACAATGGGCTTAGAATAGAAAGTCACAGAGTGTCTTATATTCTCATCTTCCAAATTACTATTCTTTATAATGACTCTTGGTTGAAAGAAATCATTCCTCTTCACTAAAATCAAACAATTGTCGGTGGAGCATTTTGAACTGGAAGTGCAGTTGCATCTAGAACAATAAATTAGCATGTTTTATTACTTCATTATAATAAACGTAAATTTTAGTTCTAGAAAATATTTTGAAACGATGACATAAAAACTTTTCACTAGAGCTTCAGTATCAATTTTCATTCGTCAGGATTTTTTTTTTTTTTTTTGAGTCAAGTTTAAGTTCTCAATCTTGACATCAACTCACAATTCGTGTGCTTTGGATTTCTCCACAACAGTAATTGCCATCACGATTTTGCCTCTGAAAGTGTCCACAGCATTCACAAAAGTGGACTCATCTGAAAACTAAAATTGCTAGAAAAACCTGATTATACCTATATATTGTAATTTACGTAAAACACATTATCAGGATAGTTAAACAGTACTACGACACCTTTATCGTCGGTTGTAACAGCCAAAAGAGCAATGTCAGCAACTCCTTCCAATTCTTTGATTAAATTAAAGTCCAGTAACGAGTTGATATGTTCTTCCTTGATGCGATTTACCTCCCAGCTATACTGCAATCTGAAAGATAGGAATAAAGGTGTATGTTTGAAGGTTCTGCAATATAATGAAAGGTTTTTTTAATTATGTATGAACGAAGAAATTATTCTAATACTTATAATTTTTTCTTTTTAAGACACTCCCGTGCGAAAAACCGACCCAAAAATAGATATTTCTGACCAAAATTTTACATCAATATTACATCAATTATAAAGTACAATTGTTTCTTATATCCTGAAAATTCATACCTACCCCTCCTCGATAATTAGAGAAAATAACAAAAGTGTTTACCAGTTTTGATTCCTTAAAATTATTGCTTGACCAGCGCTTGCACTATTTTCAGCCTCTGTCATCGGATGGGTCGGATTTTCGCGCGGGAGGGTCTTAAATATCAAAGATATCAATAGCTTTAGGTTTGTTCATGAATGACGTATATGATTTACATTAGAATGTTTTTCAGTATCTCTGAAGAATGCTGTGGTCCCTCGTACAATATTTCAACATTCTTCTTAAAGAAAACCAATCTAGGAATGGTAGAAGCGTCTCCGCATGAATCTCCAAATTCAAAGCAGTCGAAACTCAACAATTTGACGTCTGAGTTGTTTGTAATGTTTAGAGTTAAGGATAAATCTTGGAGGTGCTGAAGCAGAATATTGGAGGATGGATCCCCTGAAAAAAATTAATTTGTGTTTAAAAGTGAATTATATGATAGATAACATGAGAAGAGAATGAATATGAGCCTATGCCTAACTCTTAAATTCTCGTTTACTGTATACTACAGTAAAGAGAATTAAAGATCAGAAAAGCTCACATCAAAGTTTTAAACTCAACACATACTGAGTTTACCCACATGGAAAAGTGAATGCAACCACCAACAGATTATCCTCTGCTCTTCTTCTTCGTAAATCTCCTTTTCCTTTCAAACGAGTGACTCCTGTTATAGCATCTTCATTGACCATCATCTGAGACACTTGGTCATCATCCACATACTCTCCTGAAAATAGAGTAAATGAAAACTATGTTATAATAGGGGAAGAAATTGGTGATGGAAGTGATATGAAAATATTTGAGACAAATCCAGTTAATTATGAAAAATAATTACAAGTAAAGTTTGACTAAAACTAATCTGGAATTTGATAGTTTGGAATGTGAGACCGTTTGTCTGATATTTTGGTTGAACTTTATTAGTATGGAAAGTCAATTATTCAAAATGAAGATATTTGGTGCTCTGTAGAGATTAAAGTTGGATGAAGTCAAGCATGGAGGAGGATGATTGGAAATAGAGCTGATTGGTATTCTACTCCATTAGGTCTGTAGTCTTCAGTACGATAAAGATAATATTTATAAAACGTTTCATTATTAAATTATTGAATAAAAACATCCTTGTTATTCTTTTATTTTATTTCTACTTTATGGAGCTCATAACAACAATTCTTTTCAGCAAATAAAGTGATAAAAAGGAAATATTGTTCATTTAGTATATTTTTATCACACATTTCTCAATCAATAAACATTGACTTATTCTTGCCTATCAGATACCTTATCAGAGTCTAACGTCACAAACCGCGTCATCATAAGCACCTTCATAAAGATTTTAAACAATCGATTGAGAACAAACATTGGAAACAACTACATATTTACACAGAACAATACTACTACTGTATTTCTCAATGTAACTACCTTTTTTCATAATTCAACTTTGTCCAAGCTTTGGATACGTTGCTATCAGGGCGGTAGATAAATATTTATTCGCTAACCTTCATCTAGGTTAGGTGCGCACGACGAATACCAGACTAAACTTGAGATCAATAAGAAGGTGAGTGAGGTTATCGAAATAAGAATAAGATAGAGTGAGTATATTAGCAAAAGTTCATTTTTATAAATGTGAATTTCTTGTTATATGTAGCACTCTTACAAAAGATATTTAACTCCTATTTAGTTCTGGAAATCTAACTATAAATCTAACTTAAGACCTAACTCCAACTCAAATCTGTAACTCCAGCCTAGATCTATAACTCCAGCCTAGATCTGTAACCTCTGGCTAGATCTGTAAATTCAATTAAGATCTATAACTCCAGTCTAGATCTGTAACTCCAACTTAGATATGTAAATTCATCCTATATTTGCAGTTCCAATCTAGATCTGTAATTCTAATCTGTAACGTAATTGGCAATCCAAGTGTTGTTGATAGTACCTTTTTCACTACATTATATCATTATGTGTACCGTATACTGGTGATGTATTTACCTTCTGTATCGAGGGGTTGAAGCATGTCCAGTGAAAATTCCTCACCATTCACATCTTCAAAGTCATAGCGATGGTGAATGGAGAACAACTGATCACCAATCCACTGAAGACTGTCCACAAAGTTCACAACGTAACTGGAGGGGCTTAGCTGTTAAGAATTATTTGAAAAATTTATAACTTGTAACTAAATGTGAAAGAAGTAACTTTTCTTTTAAGTGACGTTTTCGTTCAGTACAATTCGCAATGAAAGTTGTAATGTTTACTTTTCCTATTTTGTTGAATACGTATGTAATTCATCATATGTTAATTTTGAGGTTACAATTTACAATAAAACTAAATAGTTATTCTTATTTCCAACGTTAATGATAAATGCCATGGTAACTTTATAGTATTTCTTCAGAATAAAATTTCGAATAACACAGTAATTAAGTTTTTAAATTGCAAGAATAACACAAACAGTTGATGTATGTTTGTAGTGTGAATTTTTTTACCGCTCTTCAAATTTTAGAATAACGTACAGTTAAAGAAAAGTGTGTCTGAGATGATTTTTTTCACAATTTAGTAATTCCTATCTCCAAATAGGAACATTACTGCATTGTATTGCAATGTTTGTAATGGTCTAGGTACTTCCACGATGGCAAATTTTGTAAGATTTTAAAATAATAGGAAATTCGAAAATATGATTTGTGAATTAATAATCATGCAGTACCTAACTCATTTCTCTGATATTACATTTTCTCTGATCAAATGTGTAAAATATTATTTCACAGCTTATGTTTTCAGGTCACCTTGTCTGGTTCGAAGAAGAATATAGCAGGTACTGGTATGACTGTCACATCTTCAACATCTAGTAACGCAGATAGTGAAACTGAATCAACCTCATCCCTGAAATAAATCAACTTCTTTACAAATTGTTTCTCCAATAGGTTTCTAGTTTTTTTTTCTAATTTAATAATTATTTTTAGTCAGCTAAAACTAAATCGGAACAGTTGATCTCGCAGCCAAAATTGTAAAGGGACAAATTATCACTATTAAAATTTTTGAATAACGTATAGTATGAAAAGTATATCTATAACGATTTCTCAACAGCTTATTATCTTTTGTTGTTCTAACCTGTTTACGATAGCTGTGACCGCCATTGCCCTGACTCTCATGGCGATTTGTTTAGCTGAGTCAGCAGAATTTGCTTTGCTGTCACCCACCACCACAAAGAGACTCTTGGAGTAGCCAATGTGGGGCAGAGATGCGGCAGTTAGGGGGTCAGAGAGGGGAGTCTAGTGGGGTGCAATGACAGGGTGAATATTGGGGCAAGGACTTGGGATATTAAAAATATTCGAATTATGAAACAATGAGTGAAAACCATAATATAATTAACACTTAGTATTCTGAACTATAACTAATACGGCCCAGTTGCGAAATACGACTCCCTCCAATGGATAATAAGGGTTTTTGTGTGTTTTTAATGCTGGCTGTCATGAAATACGACACCTTCCAAATATAAAAATTATATACGACTCCTCGATCTCAACATGTGACATTTTGGTGATTGTGGAGAGATGGTTGTAGGCCTTTCTAACAAGCCTTTATATGTTTATTCCATTCAATTTAAGTACAATTCAATAAGTACAATTTATTAAACTTATAATACAATTAAATATCGTTCAGGAAAGGTTTGAAGCAATCACATAAATAAGTTGGCATAGTTTGCCGTAACTATGATACAAATTTTTTGTATATTTATTCTAGGCTAATTATAATTGAATTCAAATGATTCATTACTAATACTTGAATGTAAATTAAGAGGAGTCGGATTGTTTTAACATCGTCTCTATACAGCTGTCATGAAAAGCGACTCCCTTGAGTTTCCTCCTAGGAATACTAAAGATATACGATTTAATTACCATGTGAAGAGTCGGATCGAATTTTTGTATTACAAGGGAGTTGTATTTCGTGACAGCCATCTCTTTCCAAACACCAAAATATCATATTCTAAAATCGAGGAGTCGGATCGAATTTTTGTATTCCAAGGGAGTCGTATTTCGCAACTGGGCCACTATTACAGTTCCATGATTAACATTCGAGTTCTTACTATCAAGAAAAATACTTTCATATATACAGTTGAATATTAAGTTGATTAAATTAAATAACTATATTTAATAATGTATGTAGGTTCATGAACGCGATTTGACTTTCAAAGGTAATGAATATAATTTCCCCTAAGTCTTTATTTTTTCCATTTTCTTTCCACTTGATTTTCTTTTAATCTAAACTATAGAAAAAAAAGCTGAATAAATACTCACCACTAACTTAGTGTGAAGAGTGTACCGAAAAAAAGTCTCAATTGTTTCCAGAGCAGCGATCCCACCCAACTGCCTTGATAGGGAACAGTGGGAGCCATGGGAGTCATGGGAGCACTGTAGCAACCACATCACATCTGGAGGTGTAAACTCTGGATATGGATCTGTAAACATGCATCGTAACTTTAAGAGTGGATACAGTATTTGTATGTGAAGAGGAATAAGGATTCAGATTCAACCGTTACCGAAAGCATCCGAATTATTTACAGCATCGGTAGTGATGGCAAACTTCAAAACTGGATTTGAGGTGAAGCCATGAACTGCAGTCAAGAAAAGACGATGAGCTGAAAAGTGAAATAGAATTTAAAGTAATATTTTAAGATCAACCTATATGTTTCAGTCAAACAAACACTTCTTTATAATCTAATCTTTTTCCAGGGTCTCACCTCTGTTTCCAAGTGTAGCCAGAGAAGCAATAACGTAGTCACACTGACCCAAGCATTTACTCTCCATCATTTTATAGTCATGACCAAAGTTAATAATTTGCACTCTATTGATCAGAGATAAACTGTGGGAATAGAAAGGATGCTATTGACATGAACTGCAGAGTAAGAGATGGGGACAAAATAAACTGTTCATTGACGTAAATACTTTAAAAACTCTCAATAATCCAATTTTCCAATATTATCTAGGGTAAGTTGCGAATTATCTGTCGGTTTCACATCTTCGGTCATATAAGAAAAATCGATAAAATAATAACTATCTCATTGGTATCCATGATATCTGCAGGTATCAGGGTTACCAAATAAAAAAAATTAAATAACAATTATTATATCGTTTTTTCTTATATGTCTGAAGATGTGAAACCGACCGATAATTCGTAACTTACCCTATTCTCTATATGTTATAACGTCTCACGAACTGGATGAAGGATGCCACCATTGAGTCCCATGTAGACACGGTGTGGACGGGGAATGCTATTGTCTCTCTGCTGTCCTGGTAACCATAGACCAAACCATTGGCACGCGGGGAACTGCAGGCAGCGACTGTAGAGGTGCTCATGCACTCGAACTGGTGAGACAATTATCATGTCAGTGAATGTAAAACTGAAACCTGCCCTCAGACCAATTACTTTTATTTATTTTAATAATCTTTATCAAACAGAGGTTTCCCGACTTTTCCCTTACCATTTACTCCTTTATTTTTTTGATACATAATTACGTTCACATGAAACAAGTAAAATAACAAATTTATTCGTGAGTAGTATATATTCAATATTTTTTACGGATTTGGATTTCTTGTCACACTTGGGACTTACTATTACAATGATTATCCCATTTATATTATATAATAGGAAAATATATTCCAATCGTACTCAAAATTGTGCTTTACCGGTCCAACTCATTCAACAGATGCATCAAAACTAGAGATATACAGAACAAATCAGTAGTTTGGTCTTGCTGGTCCAGGAGCCTAGTGGGACAATACATCCCAATGTATAATGCAAGTGGAACCATATGTCCCATATCAATATTAAATCAAGAAAATAAATTTGCAGATCGATTAATTAAGAAACCTCAAAAGATTTCATTAATATAAAAAAAAAAATCTAATAAAAAGTTACACAGAGCTCAGAAAATAAATCGGTGCTAAAGGGTTATAATGAGGTACTACAAAAAATTCCCCACTAATATACTAATGACAGACTTACCTTGGCAAGGACTATGCCAAATTTATTCAGGTAGTTTGCAGCTCTCGAGAAAAGGGAGAGAAAAGCAGTCAGAACATCTGCTGCGCCTCTACCTGTAGGTACAGTGAGGTGGATAGAGGTGAGTGAAACTGTGAAAAGTACCAATGGTACAGGGTGTGGCAAATCAAATGCCCTAGTTTAGAATATTTGTTTAATAATAAAGCAATAGCAAAATTATTTATTTATTATTTTATTCAAATCAGTATATGTACATCGTACAATGCCATTTGTGTGATCACTTTTTGAAGATGACATCAAGAAGATGATGAACATCTGTATCGATGCACTGTTGAAGACGATATCTGAAGTTTTCTGTTGCTCCTCGGCCCATCACAATGGGTATTGCAGCGATTTCATTCCGAATCCGTATCTTCAAATTCTTCAAAATTTTGTGGCCGTTTTTTGTTGTTCACTGGATTTGAGCATTTGCGAATTTTTCCTGTGAGGATATCTGAAGGAGGAAAGTATTCAAAAATCGCAAATGCTCAAATCCAGTGAGCGTCGACATCAACTGTTTGGTGTGAGTTTCCAAATTTGGGTAATTTGGTCATATTTTTCAAGGAAAATGGAATATCTGTCACCGTCAACTCTTGGAAGACTTTCTTGAGCCGCAATTGGAAGAATTAAGTGAAGAAACAAATTTGAGAGAGCTGGTTTTAAGAATATGGAGCCTACAGCCCACTCTGCAATGGCCAAATTGCGACAGATGCTCCCGTTACGTCTCTTCTCTCGGAGGAATGATGTCCACACTCACCGGATTTGATTATTTGCAACTTTTTCCTCCGGGGATATCGGAAGGAGAAAGTGTTCAAAAGTCGGCCGCAAAATTTGGAAGAAAAATCAATTCTCGTTGTGATGTACAGAGCATCAGAAAACTTCAGACATCGTGTTCAAGAACAGTGTACCAATACAGATGACCACCATCTTCCTGATGTCTTCTTCAAAAAGTGAAAACACAAACGGCATTGTATACTGATTTGAATAAAACAATAAAGAATTATATCAGTCTTGATTACTTACCCAAAAAAATTTTATAAACTAGAATAGTACTTGATTTGCATTACCCAGTAGGTATATTTTAGTAGTTAGTACCTGAATATGTCTACTGAAAAATTAGTTATAGTTAAATTCAGTTATAAAAACTGAATATATAATATTCAGTTATACAAACTGAATATAACTACTAAAATACCAATGGTGTCTGAATATGAGTACCAAAATTCTCAATGAATTACTTTAGCAGATAGTTCCTGACTTGTAATTAAATTACCATATAATCGAAACCTCGAGACCTTACAGACGAATATTATAATCATTATCACTTCACTAAATGGAATACTATAACTGCCCTACAAACAACGGTCTGTCGATTCGATGGAACAATCCATCGATTTGATATCCCAGCAATCGAAAAGAAATCTGAGTGAATGTCCGAGACGAGAATTTAAAAATAGAAATGACATATACAGCTGTTCCCGAGGCTTATTAATATTTCAGATTGAATATGTTTCGAGCTAGCTTTGTGTTAATATATAGTTCTCGATTAAGATTGTCTTAAGCGTTATTTTTTTTTAACTTAAAAGCATGAATTATTTAGGTATATATTTTCAATTCACAAAAAGATAATGTCTCTTCATCTTCACACTAAAGAGTGTTACGATGTATTTAATTCGAGAGTGTATTAAAGTTAAAACAAACCTTTTGCGTAATAGAAAATAATCCGTATACCCTTCCCATTTATGAACCTCCTCAGTAATTCCTCGTTCATTATTTCAATTGCAGAGGAATCTATTTCTTCATTTTTATTATTTTCATATTTCATTTCACCTAATAGTTGATTATCATCAATTCCATATTTGTTCTCCTTTTTGTCCTCGTTTTCTGTTTTAATTTGCTGAAGGTTTGCATTATTTTGCAATGTGTTCTCACACACCACATCATCCTCACTATTTAATTTAACATTGTCTATGTTTTTGGTGTGGACAGAGTTGGTGCCAGCTTTACAAGCTCCTCTCTCAATCCTGTCCTCAAATAAATTCTCAAATACATTCTTACTCTTTGCCTCCTCTATCACCTCCTCCTCCTCCTCACTCTTCCTCTTTCCCTCCTGGTCTATTGGAGTTCTTTCCGGTCGTTGTTTATAATCTTCCAATGGTTCTCTCTGTACCGACTGAATTACTTCTTCAGATGTGATGGCAGTCAAAGCAAATAAAAATAACAAATAATTTATGAACATTGTCAATGATAATGTTCAAGACGATTCACTGTATATTTATTTTGGTAAGCGATCTTGCAATCTTCAAGGAAATGTCAGGTTATATAACATTATGGATTAATTCATATATATTTTGATAGTTGAATTTTATCTTAGCACTTTTCCTTACATAATCGGGGAACGTCACACTTCTTCCACCGACAGAATCAAACTGGATTTTAAATCGAAACCCGGCCATATTCCTGAGCGATTGGGAAAGAAGAGCAAAGATCTTCTACCTAGTCATGACAATGAGTTCATTCATAGTTATCCATTCTTTGATGTGACGTCACAAAATCAACACACTTTAAATTATTTATTAGCTACATTTATGATTGAAAACGTGAAATATATCACTATAAATATTCAATCTCTCAATAAACAGTGAATTTGAATAATATTTCAAATGTGAAACTCTTAAATGAATAAATATAGTGTGAGGCTCTAATGACGTCACAAAAATATACCGCTTATCTCAATCGTCATTCATACCTGCATACCTACTTCCTATCAAATTATATACCTAAGCAATCCCCAGAATTGAAGTGAAGATAAAATAATTTTATTATGTAAAAAAAAAACATGAATTATAGTCTATTAAATTTTATTTAAGAGAGATATAATGTAATATTATAATAATACATTATCATTGAATATATTGATTGATCATGAACAGGATAGGTATGTAACTGTAGGTATATATTATATATTTCTAAAAGAGCAAATGATAAACAGGCCAAGACAGCCATAAATAATAGCAAAAAAATTAAAATTAATTTATATGAAAATAATTGGAGATCAGATATTCAATAAATTAATAACTTTTTTGGATTAGATATTATCTGCTGTTGAGTCACATATATGAGTAAACATTTTGTTGTGTATATTCGAAAGGATTGAGATTCTCTATATTTAATATAAAGTATGCAGCTATAAGCTATTCAGTACGATGCGATATTTGAGACTTATCAGTGTCATATGAATTTCTGATGAATAATATCATTTATACTTGTGAAATAGCATCTTTTATAGTAATTAGTGACAATATTTCGAAATTGTTTACTCGATATATGTAGAGTAAATGTAAATTATAAAAGAAATTAATAAATGTTCACATTTCTCATAACCACTTATTACTCTTTGAGAGTTTATATTTTCGCTTGCCGATGCTATTTTCTTTTCAAATCTGATATCACTGACGGTTAACCAAACAAATTACTCTAATAGAAATCTCTGAATTGTGAAGCCAGTTAATACCTTCCACCATAGATTTATACCTTGAGGAATAAGTGAAACTACCCGGTGTTACTCTAATTGTTTCAAGACATGCGTTCTGTTGAGAGAACTGGAAATTTAGCAGTCCACTTTTCCTGCGACGTACTATTTGAAGAAAGTTTCTAACTTGCTGCGCCATATTGAATATATCATTTAAACCGCCTTCAGAAGGCTGTACAAATCTACATTTCTGCTATTATTATTTCTATTGGTGAGTTTTAATGAAGTTAAATGTTAAATTTCATGATGTTTTAAGTCTATTAATTTAAATTAGTCTTATGTAGAATGTAGATGATACCTAGTTTACTAGTTATACTAGTGTAACTAGGTAGTTAGGCTAACTCAAATTGAAGTTAACTACCTAGTTAGGATCATAGAAGTAGGTACCTTCCTATGTAATAATTATGTAGAATCCGGTTTCTTCACGCTTACCATTATTATTTGTTTCTAAGGAACTTTTTACTCCATATTTCAGAGGCTGGAAAATTGTAAGTAAATTTTTGGGCCAAAATTTCACAAATTCAGAGCCAAGCCAATTTTGCTCATTTTTAGATTTCAAGCCAAAATTATCATGGGAAATTTTAAGCCTAATAAGACTTATCTGAATCAGACATTTGACCATTTGAAATTTAATCCAATTAATTGGCTTTAAGCCTTTAACATGGCAGTCTAGGTACCATGTTACAAATTATCTGTTGAAGCCAGTTAATTGGCTTAAATTTCTAATAGTCAAACCTTAGATTCAGATATGTCTAACCAGTCTGCAGAATATGGAACATTTTTCAAAGACTCTCTGCGGGAGTTTTTGCTTGAACTTTAGAAATTTGAGATCTCTGCGGGAAATCTTGAATTAATTCCTATGTTACCATTAATTTAGCTGCGGGAGATTCTGAATCTGCTGCTGAGAGTCGGAGAGTAGCTCTCTCTCAAATTATAGTCTCTGCGGGAGAAGAGACACATTCTGCAGACTGGATGTCTAATTGGCTTAAAATTTTAAATTAATTCCCATGTTAATTTTGGCTTGAAATCATTTAAAAATGAGCCAAATTGGTTTGCCTCCATTAATTGTGAAATTTTGGCTCAAAAATTGACTTACAATTTTGAGTCATTTTCCAGCCTCATCTGAATTATGACCAGTCTGCAAAGGCAAAGCATGCAAAATAAGTCTCCCTAGTTTCAGAGAATGTTCATTGAGTTGCCAATATCTTTTTTTTTTTTCAAAAATAAGTAACAAAAATTAGTAATGCAGTCGCCAGTCATCAAAATTTAATTCCAATTTTGAAAGTAGACAGTCGTCAATACCTATATTATTACCAGTCTGTATAAGTATTGGTGCAAAAAATCCCACTGACTTTTTATAAAAGCTAAAAATATCCACTATAAATTTCCAGTAATTTGGCTGATCCACCAACATTTTTCCACCTAAAATTAATGGTAATATAGGAATAAATAGCCAAAAATCCAGACTTTGATAGAATTATTAGAATATTATTTTCAAAGGATAAATATTCCACCGACAAGTCGGTGGAATTTACCACAAAATAAAGTCTAGTATTATTATACCTACCTAATTATCAAAAGTAAACATACCTTAATTGAGTGTATCAGCCAATCAGAGAGGCATACTTTCTTTCATAGTTATTAATTTGTTTTTGTTTTTTCCGAAAATTAGTCAGAGCATCGAATTAAACTGACAACATCATTCATAACAAAAGATTGCAATCTTTCACAGAAAACTGATATACATAATACATCGTGCCATATCAAAACAAAATAATGGGCGTGCCAGATTGTATTTGGTGGTAAATTCCTATGACATATCAGGAGATATTCAATTTCTCTAATAAAAAAATTCCTGCAATGTTGGAGGATATTTAGCTATTAATTCCTATATTATACCATTAATTTTTGGAGGGGAAACAAGAAAAATGTTGGAGGACTAGACAAATTGATGAAAAATGTTGACAGCTATTTCTCAGATTTTTTGAAAAAGTCGGGAGTTCAGTGCACCAAATACAAACTGAATGGCGGCTTTGTTTACATTTCAACAAAAATGCATTCCACCATTCATGATTCTTGAGTCGCCAATTTTAATTTTAAATCTAATTAAAGTGCTCATTAGTCATCTATATATGGGAAAGATGCTTATTTTCACAAATTTTAATTAGAATGTAGGAACTGGTAAAGTGTTCTCCAAGAAATCCTCTATTTTGGCTTCTGTTCTCAGTAATATAAATGTAAATATAGGAGGAAATTTAAGGATTTGAACAGATAATGGTAAAAATGTCCCATGTTCTGCAGACTGGAATTTTTGGAGCAATATCTCCAGATTTTCAATTTTCTCTCAAATGGCCAAAAAGTCTCAATACTCCAATAATTACATGAATATGTAAGAATTAATTAGAAAATTCAAAATGATCATCGGATAATTCAGGAGACTAATTTCAAGGCCTCTGTAGTCACTGGATAAACTTCAGAACCTCGTGCATCTTTTGCAGACTGGTAATTATCGGAGAATTCTGATCATTTTGGAGATTGAAAATCTTTTGTTGGAGACAAATTGTCCTCAAAACAAAGTCTTAACAGATTTGCCAAATAAAATAGTATGGCCCATAAACTCTCCAGCTCTCTCCAAATTTCTCTCAAATTATCATAAATTTTCTTCAAAATAATATAGCATAAGAGAAAAATAGATATTTCTCACCATTTGCAATTGAACGGCTCTCATGTTACAGAGTGTCAGTTAAAGCCAATGAATTGGCTTAGATTTGAAATGGTCTAATCTCAGATATGTCTAATTAGCTTTAAATTTTGAATTAATTCCTATGTTCCCATGTTAATTTTGGCTTAATCTTCAAAATATGAGCCAAATTGGCTTGGCTCAGAATTTTTATGAAATTTTGACTCAAAAATTGGCTTACAATTTTCCAGCATCTGAAACATTGAAGGGCTTAAGGGGAGCGTTTAATTTTCGGGTGAGCTTCTTTATTTATCGTACGATTTTTCTGAAACTTAGTAGACAGGTGTAAAATCAAATTCTAAGACATTTTTGGTGATGACATTTTTTCAAATTTTTTTAGTTTTTGAGTTATTGCCACATTTTCGAGTTTTTGAGCAATTTTTCAAAGTCCTACTCCTCCTACAATTTGTGACCAATTTTCATTTTTTTTGCTTCATGACATAGCCAAATCATGTGGTAACAAAACAACAGTTGCAAATATTCAAAAATCAAAACCTGTTTTCAAAAATAGACAAAATTTTGAAAAATAATATTTTTTATCAAAAAACCGAAAAAAATTGATGTATTTTTTTTTCTGAATTTTTTTTCACTTTTACAACATTGGATTAGTAGCCTGAAGTCTTACCTTCATATAAAATGTTGAATCAGAAAAATCGGTTGAAAACTTGACGGAGGAGCAGGGATTTGCCTGAGAAAAACATGAAAGTGGAGAAAAACACTTCAAAGTTTCCAATGTTTTTTACAGGGTTTTACCTGCCGATTCCGGCATCCCCACTGTGGCATCGTAGGTTATATAACTTCATTGTGAAGGGGGATTTTTGAACAGTGGAGACTCCTCTTCCCTTCACTCGATTACATAACCATTAGCCCTCAGAAATGAAGGGTTTTATCATTCTGAGTCGTAGTGTTTTATTTAGAAACTGCGTTGGTACGTTTGTACCATTTCTAGTACGAATTTCGTTGTTCTGTTTTTACAGGGTTACACATAAACTATTGAAGAATTAAAAAATGCAAGAAAACGAAATTTGAAAATTTTACCGTTTTTCAGTGAAACGCTCCCCTTAAACTAACTGTCACAAGATCCATTAAAAGGCCAGTTTGGACATGCTTTATTTACTACCTGAATTTACACAAGTTTTGAACTTATTTCACCCCTCAAAAGTTGCCAGTATACAGGCAACTTTGTCCATACTTTTAAAAATGGTTACAATTTGCCTATTTTTAAGATAAATTAGGAAAATGTGGGTGGATCAGCCAAATTATTATAGTTGCTTGTTGGTGGATTTTTCAGCTTTTAGTCTTTGAAAAACTTGTGCAAGATTTTGTACACCACTAAATATTTAGATTGATTCAAAATTGCTCATAGAGCACACCATATAATAATGTCATTACTCCCCAATATATTGAGAGTTGAAATATCTAAGTTTTCCCTGTGCTACAATGTTATTTTAAAGAATTTATGAAAATTTCATTTTAGAGACAATCACATCTCCATTTGGGGAGAGATGGAGTCATGCCAGTCTGTATATGATGCACAAAATCCCACTGACTTGCAAAAAACTGAAGAAAATCAAAGAATTTCTAATGATTTGGCTGTTATACTAACTTTTTCCAAATTCATTAGCTGAAAATTGAAGTTAACTTAGGAATAATCAGCTTTAAATCCACTGACTGTGATAAATAGTATTTGGAAAGGGGGGGGGGGGGGGAAATTCTTCTGACAAGTCAGTGGAATTTACCATCAAATACAATCTGGCTGAGATAGAGACAAATGGAGTTCTGAACCACACTATTTTACTCATAGAGCATCTCCTATAGTCCCATATTTTAGAGTAAGTCTGTCAGTTCAAGCAGATTAATTGCTTTGCATTTCAACAGTCATACTGGAGATGTATATGTTGCATCTGTATTAAAACTGTTGGTTCAAAATTTTTGTAAGACTACTGTTAGTTGTGGTGTCTAACATTTAAATATGGTTTGCCTGCACAGGATAGCAAGAGGCAAGGTGTTGATTTTACATTCAAATATTTATTTGGCTCAAATTCCTGCGGTACCATGTTATTTTTTCATGTAAAATCACCCCATAAAAAAGTGTAGTGTTATCCTTTGAATCACATATTGATATGGATCAGTGATTGTATATAAATATAAGAATATTTTAGGAACTACTAATCAATATTACTGCATCTGGATCCTTATTTTTTCTTCACATCTATAGAAAAATTTTCATGGATGATAAATATAAACTTTGTTATCAAAGTACATTAAACATCTTCTGTACAATGCATGTATTTTGGTGGGCTTAAAGAGTAGCTATGAGTGATGTCAATTGGGTATTGAAAACTTAACAATAAAATAATTTTAACGTTTCTTTCCAGATATTCTCCATAATGGCAGAATCCATGACTAACAACCACAGTAATAATCACATGAATAACATGATGGCCCCTAACAAGATGAACTCTAGACCTCATGTGTGAGTTTCTATTCATTCTAGCAGTTGTAGACTTATTGGTTAAGGTATATTGAAATTACCTTACTAAATTTGATTATGGACTGTCAAATTTCTCTAAATGTTTAAGCAGCTGTTTGAATTATGTCTAAAGTGTTAGCATCTTTTTCCAGACAAGATGACCAATCATGGAAAGCTTCTCTTCCTGTTCCTCCAAAAGACAGAAGGAAAAAGACTACTGTGAGTAGTTATCTTCACTTTTATTAGTTAAATAACTTTGTTATTTCCTGGTTTCATTACTACATATTCGTAACTAATGGATTATTTTTTATTTTTACTGACTTCAAGAACTGGTCAAAATTAGATAATTGAATAAAATAGTTTCTTAATTTAATTAAAAACGTTTAATTTGCTTTCTCACTTTTCAGGATGTGACAGAAACTAAGGGCAATGAATTTGAAGATTTTTGTCTCACCCGTCCACTGCTCATGGGAATATTTGAGAAGGGTTGGGAGAAGCCATCCCCCATCCAAGAAGCCTCCATCCCTGTGGCTCTGTCTGGCAGAGATATATTAGCTAGAGCAAAGAATGGCACTGGAAAGACTGGTGCTTATACTATTCCTCTAATTGAACGTGTGAGTACATTAACTCTGGTTAGAAAACTAGTAAGATTTGAAATGCAATAAAATTATATTTTGAGACAGGCATAATTTTCTTCTATGAACATTGAATTAAATTCTTGAAAGTTAACTTTACTGACTTTTGAATTTTCTCATTTTTCAGATAAATATTGAAAATAAAGTAATTCAAGCAATGGTGATAGTCCCTACTCGTGAGTTGGCTCTCCAAACCAGTCACATTTGCAATGAGTTAGCCAAGCATGTCGGAGTGAAGGTCATGGTAACTACTGGTGGCACGAACCTCAAGGTAAGCACCCTGTCTATAGTTGATTACTTGAATATATTCATTTCTTAACGGACTTAATTTACCCTCTACTCTTTTCAGGATGATATTATGCGTATTTATGACACTGTTCACGTAATCATTGCCACTCCAGGCAGAATATTGGATCTCATAGAGAAGAAAATAGCCATCATGGACAAATGTAAAATGCTATGCTTGGACGAGGTGAGTTAATGGATGACATGTGTATTCTCAAACTATTTGCTTTCGTATTAATTCTTAAATTTTTTGTTAGACAGGAAATAGATCCAAAATGTTAACCCATGATATAAATCTTGCCTACGTAGACTGCCTGCATTATTCCCCTTTCTTCACTTTAGATGAAAATTGGCCTAAGAATAAATTGCTAATTCATTTCAATTCATTGCCAGGCTGACAAGCTACTATCGCACGACTTCAAGGGAATGCTAGACCGCATCATCTCCTACCTGCCCCGAGAGAGACAAATTCTCCTCTTCTCTGCCACTTTCCCTCTCACTGTAGAGACTTTCATGCAGAAACATTTGAGGTGCGGGAAAAATGATTACCTAAAGGAAACTTGTTATATTTTAAATTGGTTTGGTTTTTAGGGCACTTTTTATATTGTCTAAATGCATAAAGAACGAAATAAATTAATGTTCAGTCTGGATGAAGATTTATTTTAATGTTTATCGATGTTTATCATTTTGAAAAATAATCTCTTGTAATAGTATTGAAGATACTAATTTTAAGACTTTGCTAAGTCTTAAGAATTGTTACTCGGTTTTTCATAAAATGAACAAATAATTACAAAGTCCTATGGAAAATTTTGCTTCATGAATTTAATTTTGTGGATAGTTTGAAATCTTACTTTAACCATCAAGGAAATTCTGTTCATGTTCCTTTTACCTCTTCCAGATCCCCTTACGAGATTAATCTCATGGATGAACTAACACTGAAGGGAGTGACTCAGTATTACGCTTTCGTGCAAGAGAGACAGAAAGTACACTGCTTGAATACACTCTTCTCCAAGGTATGACAGTTTGTGAAATGGTCTCTACTACAGATTTTTTAACTTGTGCTTTTCTTGTAATGTCTCTGGGTAATTATCTAAATAGATTAGTTTTCACACCAAATTTCTTGTAACAGGTTTATCACTATTAATGGTTATATAAACTTGTGAACTGTGGCAGTTATCTGTATTTACATTTAAAATTTTATTCTCTTAGATTAATCAACTGAAACTGATTAACTTGTTAGCTTATTCATCATTGTTTTTTTCTTGCAGCTTCAAATAAACCAAAGTATTATTTTCTGTAACTCAACCCAACGAGTAGAGTTACTGGCTAAGAAAATTACTGACCTGGGCTATTCCTGCTACTACATTCACGCTAAGATGAACCAGGCGCACAGGAATAGGGTATTCCATGACTTCAGAGCTGGACTGTGCCGCAATTTGGTCTGCTCTGGTTAGTGTAGATCTATGAACTTGCTAATATTATGAAAATACTTTTTCTATTCTTTACTAATTGTGTCGACTCTTTTTCAGATTTGTTCACCCGTGGTATTGACATTCAAGCCGTTAATGTTGTGATTAACTTCGATTTCCCCAAGATGGCAGAGACTTACTTGCATCGTATCGGTAGATCTGGACGCTTCGGTCATTTGGGAATAGCCATCAACCTCATCACCTTCGAGGACAGGTTCAGCTTACACCGCATTGAAGAGGAGTTAGGCACTGAGATCAAACCCATTCCCAAGATCATTGACCCCTCGCTGTACGTGGCAGAGCATCATTTCGAAGAGGAATCTTCCAAGTAAACCTCTGTGAACCCCTCACTGATTCTACTAAGGACTTCAATCCTCCTGTGGGGGGCTGTAAATGATATCTTGACTGAGCTAAAGACACTCGGCAGTGATATTTCGATAGTCTCGCACGAGTGGGCAAATGTACGATATAAAGTGATATAGGGTCTCAAGTGCAAAGAATTTAATGAATGATGGTTTGCCGATAGTAGTTGCATCATTCCACTTAAAGAACTAGCGTACTGAAGTTACCTGATGAAAATAAACACTCTAGTGAAAGACAGTAATGTTACGTGAAACTGTGAATTATGATCTGTCGATTGAAAATTGGCATTTATACATTATTTAAATTATTTATTAGTTATTGCACCAATTCTCGAGTAGCTCAAAATTCCAAACATTTGAAACATCTTCACACTTTCCCAGCAAAATAGAAGTGTATAGTGATATACAGAATATTCAAAGAAGTTTCCGTAATTTATTTAGCTTCAGTGATATATACAAAAATAATCTTTGAAAAAATATATTCAATAGCACATTTGTGCTACAATGTTCGTAGTGTAACTTTTTGTAAATCTATTTTTATACTATATTAAACAGCTTCATGATTTCAGTATCTTTCCATTGTTTTGTGATCTTGGAGAATGGGACAGACTCTTATCCCAACTGGCGAGCTCTCTTTGAAACTAAACTCTGGGGAGATCTGAAACCATGGAGTCGGGATTATAATTTATGGTCATTTGTTAAGTACGAAATTCAATATTGCTATTTTTTGCATGGTTACTTAAAACTAATTATAGTTTGTTGAATTTTGAAACGTTGTTGTAGATCTCCAGACAATTTTTGCTTAATTTGAGTTTTGTTCTGTACAGCTTATTTGCAAGGAAGGTTATTAGCTGAAAGTCATTTCTTTTCTATAGTATCAATAACTTTCTTAACTGTAAATTTTTTAGGTTTCTAAATTTCCTAATTTGAAGTCTGTTGCTAAATTTACTTTATCGTTGTATTTTTTGTTGATGAAATTCATCATATCTGTATGAACATGTGCTGCAAACTCGCAGGAGCGAATTGCTCGTAAAGCTCGCCAAAATCCCTTCGCTTGAATTCTTTATACCACCAAGTCTGACCCTAACTCTAAAGTTTCTTCTCCTTCACTCTCTTTCTCTCCTTCATCAAGCGAAGGGTTCTTCACTTCTGTATTTCTCTAGTGGTCAGAGACTACTCTTCAGTCTGACTGCCTAGTCAGTGACTACTGTCAAAAGACTAAGTCAACTGAAGAAGGTCATTCGCATGGAATCCAAGCGGTCTTCCATGCGTCTCCTCTTGCAAATCTCTCTATCATTTAGATCTATTAGAGACCGCTTTAAAAAAGAATAAAACTTCAAAAGTTTGACGTGAATTAGGTCTCTTAATATTTTACATCTTCAATTTTTGACGATGGAAATTATTTATTGTCATTTACACGTCTTGAAAAAAAATATAAAAAACTTTGGTTGACTCTAAATTGATATATAGTTAAACTAAATGCGGTCTAGTTTTTGATTATAAAGTTGCCATTAACATCTAAAAAGGGGGGATTAGTCTAAATCTTGAAAATAATGCCGCTTTGAATCTATTTCGCATTAAATGTTATCCCTGCAGCTTTTTGTCTCATTGATCCTCAAAAATACACATCTGTCTAGTGACTAGTTATTCATTGTTTAAATTCTGAATTTAAGCAACCAGATTGATGCATAAAGAATTCTTTCTAAATTTAAGCTCTTAATCTCTGAACAAAGCCTTAATTTCAGAATATACCGATTGAAAGCATTTAGTTTGTTATTTTTCTGATTTACAGAATAATGCTTTAGAGTTTCGGTGTTCATTAGAAAGCAGGTCTTCAACTGTTCTGTACTTTTTCTCACTGTGCATTGCATTTCTTACTTCCACTATCGGGAAAACAACTAGAACTGGTTATTGGCAATTAATAGAAACTTTTCCAATGTCTGATGGATGACAGCTTTTACAATATAGTCTATTAAGAGGGTTGAGACTATATGCAGTGTATGCACATAAATAGGGCTGGGACAATATGCTTTAAGCATAAAAGAATACTCTTGAGCATGTTTATCGTTAGAGCATTTTTTTTATGCTCCTAAAATAAAGCATATTCTTTTTCCGAAAAGAATATACTTTCATCCACAGAAATGTGGTTGATAAATAAAAGTTATTTGAAATTTTCAATTACAAACGTATGGATAATATTTTAATGAACCTCTATCAAATGTGTATTTTTGGAATAATTCTTGTTACTGCATTATTGGAACATATAAAGTCTCATCTAGTTAATGGTGTGAAGAGTTGTCATTCACATCTCGCAAACCACATTGACACCATGCCTAAAATTGAGAAAGTCCAACTTCGAGCAAGATTGCTCTCTGACTTTACAGATTTGGAAGAGGTTGATGGAGATATGAAATGCAAACTTTGTAGCTTGAAAGTGGAATTTTCACTGTTCCCTTTACCACGTTTTACGTACCATATTGAAAATTATTTTCTTTATGCAAAAACGATTCAGTGAGAAGTGCTAGCGCAATTTTCCTTGTTCTCGACACGGTTTAGACTCGGTACACTAAGTTTATCAAACCTCGCGTTTGATATTCTAGGTGACCCCCACCTTCACGAGGTGTAAAATGTTAGTACACCAATAACTTGAATAGGAACTGTCTATGTTTATATAATTCTTCGTAAGTTCCTAATTTGGTGGAACAAACGAGGGCACCCCTAACAACATCAGTGTTTTTTCTATATTTATATTTTGTCATTATGGCATTTGTTTAAAATATTGATAGTTTGTACTAAGTAGCATACTGTGGCCCCTTGCTTGGCAAGGGACCCACCCCCTTAATTTGTAGAACATGTCTGTAAGAATGAAAGAGGAGAGTACTTCTCCAACATGTACACCAGTTAAAAACAGAGAAAAGAAGTTGAAAACTCGTGAAGACACGTCCATAGAAAACGAAAACTGTGAAAAGATTAATTAGTAATTACCTGGAAACTCTAAAAACAATATCCGAACTGCTGAAAACTATCCAAACTGATTCACATCTAGCAAGGGAAAATTGTGTTGAGGATGACCTCAAAAAGATACACAATGATCTTCAAAAACAGCTTCAGAACCTCCTTCCCTCAACTAACAATAATAAAAGATCTAAACCTAATAAGAAAAAATACATCCCCTTTGTGCAAGACTCACCAACTCCCAATCTAGTACCATGCTTCTACGAGGTCTTCTTTGAAGGAGACCTCAAAAGATCTGTGAACCCTTTCATTATTGAAGATATAATACTAAATAAAATTTCCATAAAACCTAGAAAACTCTTTAGCATCAATAGAAACAAAATGATCATTGGAATTAGTAAGAACAAAGTAACACAAAAAAAAATATCAACAATCACAGAAATTGATGGTGTCCCTTGTAAGATATCGCCTTACACACCATTCAATACTGTCAGAGGACTCATCTATGTCAAACACACGGACTTTAGTTCTGAAGACTCTCTTTCTGAATTCACCTCTTGGGTCTCTGAGACTCATGACTAGGGTTGAGACAATATGCACTGCATATTATGCAGTGTATGCACATAAATATTTAGAGCATATTCGCTTGAAATATGCATTTCCATAAAACGCATATGCATTTATAAAACGTATATGCAAAATATATGCATTTATAAAACGCATATACAAAATATATGCAGAAAATAATTTCAATTAAAAAAACATTACAAGTATGGATTTCTCGAAATAGGCTGTTACTAAGAAGCTCATATATTGTAAATATATTTTTTTAAATGTAAAAAATATTTAAAAACTAAGTGGTAGAATAAAGGATGTTAATTAATATCTTTTAATTGAAGATAATTTCAATATATTGAAACACTTCTTACAAAGCTGCTTTCAAGTACATTTATCAAGTCTTGAATATGAAGAATCTAGTATACAGGTAATTAAAGCTCGTACAGCGGACGATCTTTAAACGGACACCCCCTAAAATATACAAAAATTATCCGTTCTTCTGGCCATGCAACTCCTACAACAACCTCTTTAAATTATATAGTTTAACTAATATTCTATTCGTCTACCAATTATCTAGTCATACATTTATTATATTCAAGGTATTACAATTTACAATGAACACTTAATGCATTGTTTTTAAGATTTTCAGTATTTTGATTTTGTTACTCATTTTCTTTGATTAGAGAAGCTCTATAAAATTAAAAAGAGGTGTAACTACCCTATATTTTCACTTGGTTTAGTTACTAATATCTTTGTTTCATTTTACATACCTTATTATTTCGTACCTACGTACAATTACATGAGTAAGTTATATAAATATAATAAGATTTTCATTTAAAAAAGTATTCAATAATAATCTGAGATTGCTTACCCTCATTAGAGTTTCTTTGAAATGCTGTTAAAGAAAACTTAAAATCCCCATTAAACTAATAATTTTTGTCCTTTGTAGGGGGGCCTTACCTGTATACTGTCCGTTGTACGAGCTTTACCTGTATATATAATATATAAATGAATATAAACAGTAACACTTGTCTAGAAAATAGGAAAATCAGTCGATAAGTTAATTAAATTTTATTATTACCTTCGCAAATTTGCAGAAGGTTATATTTTATCCGGCATTTATTTATTGATCATTTTATTATTCGCGTAACTGAAACAGTGTCCAACCAAATGGCCTGAAATTTGGTGAAACGATTGATCTATGTCCAGTGAACTTCTTGTAGAATTTTGGGAGCGACCCGGTCAAAGGTCCAGGTCATTTTTATTCATAACTCAAAAAGTATTTAACCATATTGCATGAAACTTGGTGAGACGATTGGTCAATATACAGAAATCATTTTGTCCGATTTTGGGATAGAACGGGTCAAAGCGGCGGCGAAGGTATGCGTTCTACAAAGTGCACGTAATCTTGTTACTGTATATTCATGTACTGAGAAAATATCCCCTCTACATCATATGAAAAGATGATAAATAAATAAATGCAAAGGTAACTAGAGGTGCGTATAGAAGACTCGCCATAATTGATGGGCCAAGTTATTTTAAGATTTCATGTAGATTGACTTGAATGACTTGTGCAGATTATCCTGTCAGAAATGAATTTATGTCTCTGATGATTGAATATCCTTCATTTTTGGATAATATGTATTGATTAGTGATTACTAATATAAGCTTTACGTAATATCTCTATCATAAATATTCTTGAGAAAATTTCAATTTTTTTATCTCTGTGATTACCTGACCTTTATTAAAAATTGACCTGCCTCGCGCCTCAATTTGTTCTATTGTTAATGGAATTACGGAGAATGTTGAATATATGAACACAAGACTTACTTTCATTATTTTTATGCTCTGTATAAGTTTTTGACATTCTCACTCTGATAATTATCTGGAATATTAAGAAGCAGAGTTCAACCAAGTTCCCCACCTCAATATAACCTAGCCTATAATAATTAAAATTTCTTAAGTAGAATAAAAGTCTAGCTCTTATTCATTTGCCTGATACTTTTCATTTATATATGTAGAAGTTTATCATTTCAATATCAAAAATCAACTTATTTTACTAATCATTTTCTATTTGCATATTATTTTTTTAATGTGCATTTAATTTGCATATGCACTTTCTATTTTGCATATGCATTTTCTATTTGCATATGTGTTTTTTATATGCATATGCATTATTTCACCAATATGCAAGATATGCAAAGTCACAACCCTACTCATGACATCAAGGAAATTACTCTGGCTTCTTTCATAAAACCAAAGGATCCAAACACCACCGCTCTTATCATTACCTTCAATAGAGACTCGTTCCCCTATAGTATGTACATCGCTGGAGAGGAAATGAACACGAAAATTTACCCATACACCAACAAACCCATGCTGTGCACTAACTGTCAAAGTTACGGTCACACAGCTGGACGCTGTCGTTCATCCCAACCTCTTTGCAGGAGATGCTCTCTTCCTGGTCACAGTATAAATAACTGCCCATCTGAGTTCGCGATGTGTGTTCACTGCAAAGAGGCACACCATGCTGGCTCTCGTCAATGCTCTAAGTACCAAAGAGAAGCAAATTTGCTTGATATGCAAATAAAACTGAAAGTAAGTGCAAGAAGAGCTCTTCAAATTGGAAAGGATGAAAATCCAGCAGGAGCACTATCTAGATGTACTTGAGATAAAAATGGCAGAAACAGGTAAAAAATCTTTCTTGCCCTGGACACTTGACAGACACTTGAAAAATGTTGCTGGTAAAACTAAGAACATCAGATCACTGAACTATGAAACCTATCTCATCGAAACAACCTCAAAAACACAAACTGAACAACTTCTAGCGCTTACTCATCTGAATGAAAAACGAATCACTGTTACCCATAGTACAAAATTTAACCCACCCAAAGGACTTGGATACATTTATGATTACAACCCTTCAAATTTTGCAGACTACAAGAGAAGACTGATTGAACGACTCCCCATTGGAGATGTTGTAATAGCTTCTTGGATAAAATCCAATAACCCCAGAGCAATACCATTATTGTTCAGCTTCAACCAACCAGATATTCCCATATTCATATATATTCCGGGAGAACAAGCACTGACTAGAATATACGAGTACAAAAATAGACCAATGTTCTGCAAACAATGTTTAGAATTTGGTCACACTAGAAACAAATGTAGAAATCCACCTAAATGCAATAAATGTTCATCCACTAATCACGAAGCTGAAGCCTGCAATGAACAACAACCAACTTGCTAATACTGTCAAGAAAACCATTTCACAGGAAACACTAAATGTAAAAAACCTATTTACGAACAAGAGATCCTAACAATCCAAAATAAAAATAGAACAGCAAGAAACCAAGCAAAATTCATTTTTCAACAGAATAATCCACAGTTCCAAAGAATGAACTACTTAGCAGCTACCAGAAGAAGTCAAGAAACAAGTCACGAAACACCTGTAATTGTACCAACCAATCGAGATAAACCTAAAGAACGCCCAAAACAAACACAAAAGCCATCTAACAACATTCAAGTGGCTGGCACATCCGCTCCTCACACTCCAAGCAGTGTGACGGAAAATGATGCCATATCAACAATGAGAATGGACAACGAAATGGAGATCAACCATGACAACAACACTGTTGATATAAGAAACTATGAAAGTGAACTGCGTAAAGCGACTAAAGCCACCTCCAAAAGACATAGAACACAATCAGACAGTGCAAGACACAGGAACCATAGTTATGATAATTCAAAACGTAATAATTACAACCCCCACTCTGATAAATCAAACGACGAAAGACGCAACAATGATTCACGTAAATCCAGAGACAAGAACAGGAGGAAAAATTAAGAAAAGTTTATCAATTCGATGACCGTTGAAAGTATTCTACAATGGAACACTAGAGGTGTGTCTTCTGCAAAACAGGACTTACTGAAGTTAATCAAGGTATATAAACCATCTATTTTGGCAATACAAGAGACCCTGTTGGGAAATGATGTGATAATCAAATTACCTGGATATCTTGGAATATTTAAACAGGGACATTTCAATCAACGATTTCATGTCGTTGTCGCGCTTTACACTCACTCTTCCTGTCCGCATGAAACTATCAATGTCAATATCGAACATCAAATAATAGCAGCCAGAATAACTTTACCCCAAAACATGACGTTATCTGTTGCATCTATCTACCTTCCCGGTAGAAGTAACGTTACCGAACAGTCCCTATCAAGCATTATCAGCCAATTACCAACTCCATTTGTTCTTTTGGGAGACTCTAATGGTCATAGTGAGCGGTGGGGTTCACCCAACTCAGATGCAAGAGGCAGAATAATTTCTAAAATACTGACTGATTACAATTTGAATTGCATCAATGATGGCACCTTAACTCATGAATCTGGATCAGCCATTGACCTGACCATATGTAGCCCAGTACTTACTCCATTTTTGGAGTGGAAAGTTTTACCTTCAGTATTAAGCAGCGACCATCACCCTATTCGAACTTCAATCATTTCAAATATAAATAACCCAGATCTACCTGAGAGATACAATTTTAAGAAAGCAAACTGGGACAACTATTCAGCCGATAATATCTGGATAAATATTCCTGACCCCAACAGCTTTGACACATGTGCAGATCTATTGAGTGACTTCTATAATAGACTTTACACTGCCGCAGACCACCACATTCCCAAATTTACACCCAAACGTTTCTTTCCTACGCCGTGTTGGAATGCAGAATGTACTAGACTGTGGAATGAACGAGAAAGATTATATAGATTGTATAAAAGAACAGGTACAATAGCAAATAAAATATTATGGAAAAGAATGAGAGCACAAACTAAGCAATATATTAAAGAAAGCAAGAAGAAGGAATTTCAAGATTATCTCAGTTCGATGAAACATTCTACCCCTATGTCCCAAATTTACACGAAACTGAGACAGATGAAAGGACAACCTGCACGTCAGATTCACTTCCTAAATGACCAAAACAGACACTACAAATCCAAATCTGACATAGCAAACAAATTAGCAAAATCCTTTGCATCAATACCTAGCTACGACCACTGCAATCCTTCATTCCAACAAAGACGCCTACGCGAAGAACAGACAGGCCTTGACTTCTCAACGGACATTGAAACAGACTATAACTTACCTCTAACTAAGATAGAACTTCAAGCTGCATTAACAACTACAAGTAACACTTCACCTGGCCCTGATAAGATACACTATCTCATGCTTAAAAATCTACCAGACCAAGCTATTGAACATTTACTCGTCACCTTTAATAGAATTTGAAGGGCAACATATTATCCTCCTGAATGGCGTATAGCTACAATAATACCCATTCCCAAACCAGGAAAAGATCCCACTGATCCAAGTAGTTACCGTCCAATAGCTTTGACTAGTTATCTTGGGAAATTATTTGAAAAAATCATTAACAAAAGACTGGTAGAATACCTAGAAAATATCAAATTGCTATCACAGTTCCAATGTGGGTTTAGAAAAAACCGCGCTACAATTGACCATCTTGTCAGACTTGACACATTCATTCAAAAAGCATTTGCAACAAACAAAGTCACAGTCGGAGTCTTTTTTGACCTCGCCAAGGCGTATGACACGACATAAAGTTGAGGCAATTCAAAATGAAGCTCTAAGAATTAGTTCGGGAGCTTTTAGCTCCACTCCAATCGAAAGCCTCAGAATCCTTCTCTGCGAACCGTCTTTGACGGACCGCAGGGAAGATCTGTTGTGTAGATATTTCTTCAAAAATAAATGCTTTATGTCCAACCTCGTGTACAGCAGTCTGATCAACGACACACTCCAACGTTTCTTTTCTAATACTCCATTTAACAACAATGCCATAATAACCCGCACTCATCGAGCTATATCAAACCTAGAAATTCCCACTAGACCAGTATTACCGTACAGTACTCCCGATATATATTCTTGGCGTCTCATTCGCCCAAACATTGATATGGAATTTGTAAACCCCTTAACCAAATCAATTCCTAACTTTTACCCTATATTCCAAGAATACACAAATGAAAAGTATCCCAATTTCCGACACGTTTACACATACGGATCAAAGGATGACCAAGGGGTTGGAAGCGCGGCCGTATTTGGTCATAGGGTAAGCAGTGCTACACCATCAGGTATAGCCTCTGTCTACACTGCAGAACTGCATGCTCTCAAACTGGTGGCAGGTCTCGTATCAAGTCACATTCTCCAAATACCAGCAGATAAAGACTATTTAATCTGCACAGACTCACTTAGTGCTGCCCAAGCTATTCAAAGCATGAACTCTAAAAACCCGCTTATTTACAAAATTCAAAGAATCTTCCATAACCTCCTAGAAAACAACATTCAATTAACCATTTTATGGATTCCAGGACACAGCAATATTCCTGGTAACGACATTGCTGACAAACAAGAGAAACTTGCTGCAATAAGAAATGTAGAATAATTGATACTCTGCCCATATACGGACTGGAATCAAACAATAAAGACCAAGATAATGGAGAGATGGAAGATCAGATGGTCGACCAGCCGCACTCAACTGAAAAACATAAAATCTGAGCCCAAAAAAGAGAAAAACTGCAAGTAACGAGGAAAGAGGAGGTAATACTTAGCAGATTGCGCACAGGACACACCAATTTCACTCATAACCATCTAATGGATAATTCAATAGCACAAGGTACACCACCTTGTCCGTATTGCAATGCTGAGGCACTCTCAGTACAGCACATCCTCATCACCTGCCCCAATGTGCAACCCAAAAAAAAACCTTCCTGAACCCCACTCAAGGCCAAGTAAATCTGAAAGATTTACTTGGTGAGCAGATTGAAACTGACCGAGTTTTCAACTTTCTTCAAGCAATTGGCATATATAATCAAATATAACCTAATTATCCTCACTCTCTCGTTCAACTAATTTTGTATCAATTGGATTTTCTTTAGTTTATTTTTGACCCCATTGTTATTGTGTTATAGTTAGTGACTTCCTTTGTTACCATGACATCACAAAATTGTAATTCCCTCTTTTTCACATGACCACTAAAATGGAGAAATTCTGTAGTGGTTCATGCGGTAGTAATAAATTAATTAATGAATGAAAGTAAGAATAGTATACAAACGACTTTTATCACTAGAACCATGTACAGTCGAAGAAAAGTGTATCTGTACCTAATGATTTTATGACAATTTACTATTATTTTTATTTCCAAAATTAACGATACTAATTGTAAATTTGTAATGTTTGTAGATATTTTTTTAAATTTGGTCTGTGTATTCGACGACAAATATGTAAGATTTGAAAATAATAGAAAATTATGAAACTGTGATGTGAGATATACAGTATGTATAGGTACACATCATGCGGAGACTCTTTTCTCTGATAGTACATTCTAAAATAATTTAAAATTTTACTTGTAATTCAACATTGCTAATCGAGAAATTATGTAGATTATATCTAGGGTTGTGACTTTGCATATTGGTGAAATAATGCATATGCATATAAAAAACGCATATGCAAATAGAAAACGCATATGCAAATAGAAAATGCATATGCAAAATAGAAAGTGCATAGGCAAATTAGATGCACATTAGAAAAAATAATATGCAAATAGAAAATGATTAGTAAAATAAGTTGATTTTTGATATTCAAATGATAAACTTCTACGTATATTAATGAATAGTATCAGGTGAATGAAAAAGAGCTAGTTTTTTTATTCTACTTAAGAAATTTAAATTATTATAGGCTAGGTTATAACTAGGGTTGTGACAATATGCATTTCCAAATATGCAGTATATGCACTGGGAAATATACTGCATATGCAACAGGTTTTATGCTTTTTGAGAAAACGCATATGCATTTGAGAAAACGCATATGTTTTGCAGATAAAACATATGCACTTAGAGATAATGCTTATAAGAAAAAGCATATGCATTTGAAACAGAAAGGAAGGCAATATATGCATTCCAACTGTTTATATCTGGTGGGAGGTTGAACAAACCCCCTAATTTTTTATATACATTTAGGTGTTCTATCATTTAGTTTTCCTAATGAATATGATTTTAAATTTGTTCGTAAATCAGAGAATATGGTTAACTATATGGCGCCATAAAGCTAAAAGTAACACTCACAGTAATGTAAATAAAGAATAGGATAATAATAGAAACAGATTATAGACACAGGTGGTCAGTATGGCAGTAGGACTATTCCCCGACAGGAATTTTCCCCGCATAATAAAATATCAGTAATTTAGGTTATTAAAGTATGATTTTGATAAAACACAAAATTTATCAATAGAAAACACATTTTATTAACAGAATTTGATTCCCGTAATTATGTGCCTATTTTGTTCGTTCGATTTTATGACTGTGCCTTCATATTTTCGTATAAAATTAGGAGATGCTACAAAGTACGAACCTTTATGCAATACTAAGGGTTACCAAGTGTCGCAAGGTACTCTAAGCAGCTTCGATTTGTTCAGTTATTTAAACTTTGTAGTTTTCTATATCGTGAATTTATTATTATTTTATTTTTCAGCTATACATAAAATGGCGATCTACTAACTACTCGTTCAAATTTATGCTTTTCCATATCATTAATAAACTTTATTAATTAAAAAAAAATTGATTTATTAATTACTATACGTCATAATTAATAAACCTACTATAGATTTTTATTACACTAAATATTGACCTCTTTTTTAGTGTCCTTTATCTAATGAGTATATTTAATATTTATCTAATATGTATATTTAATATTTGTACCTTAAAAATCTTACAATGGTTTAGCCATTATTATGAAAATACCTAAGTAAGTTAAAGTGCAGAAATCCCTAAATCAAGACTTTTCACGTAGTCAGGTTTCAGAACGATTTATATATATTGTCGTACATTTTCCCTAAAATTCTCCAACGAAAACTAGTAATCGAGGAGTAACCAATACAAAACTGGTTCGGTTCAAAAAGTTGGTGGTGATCCATTTTCAGTCAACTAGGAACCTATTTCCATGTGACAATAATATTAAAGAAGAAAAAAAATTAAAAGAATGTCTGTTATTTGAGACGGCAGACTTCGGCATATAATTTTGTGGCAACGGATTTATTTGTCAAAACTATTTATTTTCGAAAATTAAATATAGAATCGTAACATTAAATTATTTCCCAGAGTCTAATTTTAAATAAATCCGGCGGGGAAAAGTCGGCGGGCGAGGAATAGTCCGACTGGAAATAGTCCGTTTCCCGTGATTATATACCTAGTTTCAGTTCTTAAAGAACTGGTAGCCATGAAAATTCACTTCACTAATATAGTATCCTATAGTGCCAACAATATAACGTGTCTTTCTCTGAAACACGTAAGTCTTTTGAAATACTTGACATTTTAAATTTGGAGCATTTCTATTAAAAGCATAATAATTCATAATATATGCAAATTCATATTATAATTAATTCAGTAGGGGCTTAACGTCTGCTTCGGAACCAAAGGCCATATCGCTGACGTCAAAAGGAAATTAAATACAAGGGACTAGAAGAAGCAGTCAGAAAGGAAAGTGGTTCTATATGGAACAAACTTACTTACTACTGTCGGTGACAATGCTCATGGATGCAGAAAAGCTACTCAGTGAATGCAGTGATGAAAAGGGACACAAAACAACGGTGGCTGCACTTACGGATGGAAGAGGAAAATGAAGAGGTGATAGAAAATGAACCCTACGAGCCTACCAAACCCAAAAATCAAAGACCTCGTAGTTGAAGAGCATAACCATCCTCAAAAACTGCAAGTAGCGTTAAAAAATGATAAATATAATAAAAATGAAAAAAAGACAATCCATAATCAGTCGAGTAGAAGGCATAAGTGCATGCTTTCAAGGCATAAGTGCATGCTTTCAAGGCATACGTGCATGCTTTCAAGGCATACGTCATGCTTTTTAGAGCTTAAGTACATTGCTTTTATGGCATGTTTGTTAGTGCATGATGTCACAACCCTACTGATAATACAAATATGGAATTACTGCACTCTGTTATTCAATTGTGAGCATCTTTTCATATTGGATAAACGTCCAAAGTTTTACTTTTTATCCATGAAAATTATACGAAGTGTTCTAAATTTATATACATAAAAAAATTATATACCTAGCTATCATTTTTAAACGGGCATTATGTTTTATACTTAGTCAAACTCTATCGATATTGTTAGTAGAGAAAAGTTCATATAGCTAAAAGTTCTTTAATTTCTGATACAATTTGTTTTTACAAATCTATTGCAAAAGAAAGTAAGTTATTTAAATTTTATTCAAGAGACATTAATTCTCGTTCGTATTCATGATAGAGTATAAAGCCTAAATCGCAGACCATCATCAAGAGTGTGATGTGGGGATAGTTTTTCTTAACAGTCAGGGTAACACTTGAATTTATGTATATTCCATTTTACAACTAGAACACATTTATGGTAAAACTGCTTGACAACGTTCAAGCGTTAAAAAAAACATAGTAAATGAACAAAACTATCGCCATGTAAAGATTTGTAACAATGCTTTTCAATGTATAAGTATAGGAGTGATTTAAGTCAAATTAAACTATTATATATAGACATATAAGAACGATTTAACTATCTATTAAATTTATAAAAGTAGGTATGATTACAGGTGAACTGAACCTTCAAAACCCTATCTGAACTCAGAAAATTGTAGGAGGTAAACTAAAGGGCCGTACACACGCAGGGTTTTTGAAGTCTTCCCACCAGACTTTTAGCTAAGCTCCTCCTACTTTTTCCAAGAGACTTTTGAAATTTATAAGAAAAATAATTATAGAGTTTTTTAGATTCTCGTGGAAAAAGTAGGAGGAGCTTAGCTAAAAGTCTGGAGGGAAGACTTCAAAAACCCTGCGTGTGTGCAGAGATGGGCGAAAAGTACATCGAAAGTACTTAAGTACCAAGTACATGTACTCGTAAATCAATGAACTTGAAGTAGTTGCCCAAGTACTCAAATAAAAAAGTACTTTCAAAGTACAAGTACCAAGTACTTTTAAGAGTACTTTAAAGTACCAAGTACATTTACTAAACAATTTAAAAACTAATAATTTATACTGTTAACTCTGATAGTACATCTTCTCAGTGACTTTATTCTCTGATAGTACATCATCACAGTGACTCTTCTCTGATAGTTAATCATCAAAGTGACTCTTTTCTCTGACAGTACATCATCACAGTGACTCTTTTCTCTGATAGTACATCATCACAGTGACTCTTTTCTCTGATAGTACATCATCACAGTGACTTTTTTTTCTGATAGTACATCATCACAGTGACTCTTTTCTCTGACAGTACATCATCACAGTGACTCTTTTCTCTGATAGTACATCATCACAGTGACTCTTTTCTCTGATAGTACATCATCGCAGTGACTTTTTTTTCTGATGGCATATCATCACAGTGACTCTTTTCTTTGATAGTACATCATCACAGTGACTTTTTTCTCTGATGGCATATCATCACAGTGACTCTTTTCTCTGATAGTACATCATCGCAGTGACTCTTTTCTCTGATAGTACATCATCACACTGACTCTTTTCTCTGATAGTACATCATCACAGTGACTCTTTTCTCTGATAGTACATCATCACAGTGACTCTTTTTTTTCTGATGGCATATCATCACAGTGACTCTTTTCTCTGATAGTACATCATCGCAGTGACTCTTTTCTCTGATAGTACATCATCACAGTGATTCTTTTCTCTGATAGTACATCATCACAGTGACTCTTTTCTCTGATAGTACATCATCACAGTGACTCTTTTTTTTCTGATGGTATATCATCACAGTGACTCTTTTCTCTCATAGTACATCATCACAGTGACTCTTTTCTCTGATAGTACATCATCACAGTGACTCTTTTCTCTGATAGTACATCATCACAGTGACTTTTTTTTCTGATGGCATATCATCACAGTGACTCTTTTCTTTGATAGTACATCATCACAGTGACTTTTCTCTGATAGTACATCATCACAGTGACTCTTTTCTCTGATAGTACATCATCACAGTGACTCTTTTCTCTGATAGTACATCATCAGAGTGACTCTTTTTTCTGATAGTACATCATCGCAGCGACTCTTTTTTCTGATGGTACATCACCACAGTGACTTTTCTCTGATAGTAAATCATCACAGTGACTCACTGTACACGTCCACACGCTTATAATTTGTCAATGTGTTTGGTAAATATTGGTTGTGATATCTAGGTATCATAAAATAATTATATTCAATGTATTTAAATTGGTTAATATAACTCATAGTCTCTATACATGATTGTATGTCAGAATATATAAATATTCACCGTCACATAATAGTGTACAATATGTCTTACAGTCTTAGTTTTCAATTTTACTGCTTGACAAACAATTTTCCAACATGTTGGACATCTTCAAACTCTAGATTTTATACAGTTGCTGTAAATACAGTTTTGATGAGAAAACGAATTAACTTTGTAGAGATTTTAAATTTAATCTTTTAAAATCTCTTGACTGAAAGGAAAAAAATGTACTTTGCAAAGTACTTTTTACTTGGGAAGTAACAAGTACTTGTAAAAAGTACTTCTAAGTAATTATTCAAAGTACTTTTTAGAAAGTACTTGAAGTACTTACTTGTTACTTAGTACTTTTACTTGGTACTTGGGAAGTACTTTCCCGCCCATCTCTGCGTGTGTGTACGGCCCTTTAGTCACTTCTCTAACAGTCTTCCTCAACTCACAGCTGAGCAGGCGTTTTCTCCATTGGTTATTTTTCCATTGCACTTCTAAATATATAGCAAAGACACTTTTTTTGTGTCTAAGCAGAGTTATGAACTTCTTGCCAAATACTCTTGCATCTCCGGTTTGGCTATAATATTGTGTCTGGTCTCATTCATCTTGTTAAGGGCCGTACACACGTAGGGTTTTTTAAGTCTTTCCACCAGACTTTTTGCTAAGCTCCTCCTACTTTTTCCATGAGAATATAAGAAAAACTATATATTTATTATATAGTTTTTTTTTTATATTCTCGTAGAAAAAGTAGGAGCTTAGCAAAAAGTCTGGTGGAGACTTAAAAAAAACCTACGTGTGTACGAACCTTTACTCTCAAGGTAGTGTGGAAAAAAGTAGATAAGTACAGGTGCTGTCTATGAGTTTGACAATAACTTATTTTATTATTTTACGGCTAGTCTTTCTTTCAATATTATAAAGCAAAGTATCAAAATAAGTAAAAATTGATACAATTAAATTAAAAATATCAATATTCGATTGAAAATTCTAAATATTAGTTATCAGATTTCATCAGTTACTAAACATTGCCTGTGGGATACTATTGTTATTGTTCATTCTCAATTGTGATTACAAAGGTGACCAATAAATAACAAACTACCAAAAATTAGAAGCTAGATAATGATAAAAATCTACACATTCATCTCTGCCAAACTTTTACCACATCTGAAGTTGTTAGTTCTTAATTTCTAGTCTTCCACAGTTTCAATCTTACTCCTCATGTTAACATGATTAAAGGTCAATGAAATACTTTTGGTTGCGAGATTTATTATATAAAAAGCATGGAAATAGTGCAGTGAGAAAATGCCACGTTATGGTAAATAATTATCTATTTCACTTTTTACCAAATGGAAGAGAATGTAAAATAAGTACAGATATACTCAATTTAGAAATTATCTACAGTGAAATAATTAAAATAAGATTAACTTCCTATAGCATTTTGGTATCAATTTTAACATCACTCATCACTAAGGTTGTGACAACATGCTTTTAGAAATCATAAGAATATAGACAAAACGGAGTAAAATAGTATCTGGTATAGAACGATTCAATACCGTTTAATTCTCTCTGGCTATAATATTTTCGGGATCTATGATTTCAAGAGCCTATGGTCACAACCCTACTCCTCACATTTCACTAAAATATTAAAATTATCTAAGTAGGTAGATTTGCTCATTTGACCAAAGGTCTCCTCTTGTCTTCCTCTTCGCAAGACTGCTCACTGTACTTTTTAACTTCGTTCAGATACCTCGACCAAGGGTCATTCTTAGAGCCCTCCTGAACAAAAGAAACCTCACAATGTTAGCATGGTGGTCTGGGGTCAAAGGAAAGCTTGCACTGGGTGTCACACTTAAATACAGCTCAACTCGGAGCCTTGGCAGCTATGCAAAGACTGACATCAAACTAAAATCTCAATAGTGTGATACCATAATACTACAATAAGATAAAACCATTTCCGTAAATGCTCAGTGCTGCCACCCGCGTTTCAACGACATTAGTAGCTGTTGCTATGCAATCGTAACGTTAGCTGTAAATTTAAATATTAGAAAACTTTAAACTTATTGATTGTTAATATATTATTTCTGCAAATTGTATCTTTTTTTAATCTGAATATTAAAATCCAACAGTTTAAGAAGGGTCAACAAAGTTACGGAGTACATCCATCCACAATTTTCTTTTCAAAATAATACCCATATTCTTCCTCATAATATGTTTAGTAGGGACTTACAGAACCTTTACAATCGAGGTAAGTAGATAGCAAATTTTACCATGGGATGAGGAAGTACTGAATACAAAAGATATTAGATATTTGATTGCACGGCTACAATGTGCTAACTCTGGTTGAACAGTTGGTTTGTAATGTTAAATTGAATAATAATAAAATTGCAGAAAAACATTGTAAACAAAAAACAAGTGCATGTTCAAAATTTTCTTACCAATATCTTAAATCAACGCTAAAAGTTGTGGTCGTGTTGCAATGACTTTAGTACACAATTTGAAACACAGGTGGCAGCACAATGCATTTTTGAAACTGAAATCTTATTGTAATATCTTTGGTGACACAGTAAAAGTCCAATGTAAGGAATGAGATACTTCATTAGTGGAAAAGTTTTAGAACTTCAAAAGTCATAAAATAAGACCAGGGATAATCGTGAAATGAATAGATCTTCAATTTTCAAAGTAGCTATTATCGGTATGAATGAACACAAGTTCTAATCTGATAATCTCCCAGTTAAAAAAACATATAAAGTTTAGCAAAATGTTCAGTTAGGTTCAACTTTAATGTACATTAGGTCTGAGTCACGATGTAATATTTTTTTAAATATTGTTATTTTAACTAACTTGCTATAAAAATATAAGTGTAAATTACAAAAATAGTACATTTGTTTTCAGTGTTGACACTTTTAGCTGCTAAGACGGAGTATAAATTAACCTCGCCTTTCCAAACTACTTAGATTAGATTGTTTTATCATAAGCAACTATTAGAAATACTTTGAAGCATCAATCAATACCTGCAAAGATTTTATTCTTATTGTTTTCAATGAAAAAGTATTGTCTCTTCATAAATAAATCATAATGTCATCAGAAGTATGTAGAGTCAAATTACAGATTCTTTAATTAAAAAGAAAACTATAAACACAAATAAGATTATCAAACTAAATTAGTATTTCTTTTCCCAAGATATTAATTCTTAGAATTGATCTCATCTTGTTTCTAGATTCAAGCACCTTGAAAAATAGTTGCAGTTTCAATAAATTTCAAATATATAAAATCTATAATAATGAAAATAAGATAATTTCCAATATAAATAAAAGCTATTTATTTTTAGCAAAGGGGACATTTGCATTCGAATTAAAGGTCATATCACTAACATCAAAAGGGATCTTAATGAATTTCACCTACCACCATTTGATCTCAATGTGACGAAAAGGGACACAAGCACTGGTGGCTGTACTAACGGAAGGAAGAGGAAAATGAAGAGGTGATAGTAAATGAAGCCAAACTATTAAAAAATCTTAAGCCCACACTATCCTCTAAAACTGCAAGTAATTCGTAAAACATGGTAAAAATAAAAGGGATTAATATCAACAATTAAGATTAGAGCACCGTACCCATCTCTTCCATCCACCACAGACAGTTTCAAGAGAGAGACCCTGGTGCTTAATCGGTAGCTACAAATTACAATGTATTAATGACTGCCACACATCTTAAATACAAGAAAGAACTCTTCTCTGTATAACAGAAGCTCTGACATTAGAGGTCCCTAAGGAGGTCAGACTCACCTCTTCGTGCTCATTCCCCTTCTTCTGCTTCTTCACAATACCTGTGGGTAGAGTGCGGCCGCCTCTTCTCTTTCCCACCTGCGGAGAAGCTAATTGATATTAGCAAAATGATCGTAAGTGACATCAGAACTATTTAGCCAAGAGCAGGAAAGTTACTGTGCTTTATAGCTTCCAAACTTATCACCCCAATCTTCAATTGACAATTGCTAAACATTCATCAAAAGCTCTGGAAAAGTGTAAAATTTTACTTGGAAATACAAAATGAGCTTTATCAAACTTCAAATTTATACAGCAGATCTAAGCATCAGATTAATGCTCTAAATAAAAACAAATCTGAACAGATTGAGAGATATTAGTACAATGTAGCATCTCAAAAACTACCAATAATTATTAGAAAAAAATGGAAGCTCGCAATTATGAGTAAGATATAAGTTTTATACATTCGAACAATCTATATACACTGAAAATAATATGAAATCCTCCTACAGTACAATTTCAAACCTTCTTTAATATTATTTATCTAAGTTATCATCATGGAAAAACAGCTACCTAGATAAAACACTTTGTTGCCATAACATTTAGAATATTTAAATTCAATTTAGTGCCCTAGCTACTATAGCATCAGGTTTGTTTTTGTGGAAAAAAAATCTATTGAAGCCTTCAGCCACTAGATTTTAGAATTAAACTAATCTTAAAATGACAAGGTCACAAGAGTTGGTATAGCTATTGCACTCAAGAGATAGAAAATGGAAATAAAAGGTTGATGAAGATTTGAAAGTAATGAGTATACATAGGATATTCTTAAAAAAGAGTTATAGTATTAGGGAAAGTTGGCACAAAGAATAATATCACATCCCTATTTCATATGAAAATAGTTTAAGAAAAAGTCTATATTTTACAAAAACAACTATTAGCAACACCCATAGATAGACTATGGAAGTTATCCATCATTGGGACTATTTTAGTATGAAACTGCTATTGGGCACCAGTGCCTATACTAACCTTTGTCTATTTACAACTACAAGGAATAATCACCAGTTAGCTGCAGACTAGATAGCCTACCTAAAATGCCATATATTTAATCTTACTAGACCGAATGCAGAAGGAGGCGGCTTCTTCTCCTCAATTTCTTCTTTTACTTTCTGTTCACTAGCAGTGGATGATGTGCTAACAGTTTTATTTTTCTCTTCCTGCATCTTCTTGAACATTTCCATGAAAGATCCATCATTCTTGAAGGCATTGTTAACAGAAGGAGCTGCTTCAAATTTACTAGGGGATTTCTTTGTATGTTGTTTGCTCCTTCTCTCTTCAGTATCAGACTCAGAATCTGATGAGGAGGAATTCCTTGAGTCTTCATCAGACATATTGGTTAGAAAATCTATTTTACAACTTTTCCTATATATAAAGCTGTAAAGAGTTAAAGATTAAAGATAGATTAAAAAAATTTAAAATATTAAGTAGCTACTTAAATATTTTGATATACTTGTACATCGTGTAGTCTAATTAATAAGTTAAGCCATTTAGATGGGAAGAGGGGCATTTAGATGGGAAGAGGGACATTTAGATGGGAAGAGGGACATTTAGATGGGAAGAGGGGCATTTAGATGGGAAGAGGGGCATTTAGATGGGAAGAGGGGCATTTAGATGGGAAGAGGGACATTTAGATGGGAAGAGGGACATTTAGATGGGAAGAAACATTTAGATGGGAAGAGGGGCATTTAGATGGGAAGAGGGGCATTTAGATGGAAAGAGGGACATTTAGATGGGAAGAGACATTTAGATGGGAAGAGGAGCATTTAGATGGGAAGAGTGGCATTTAGATAGGAAAAGGGGCATTTAGATGGGAAGAAACATTTAGATGGGAAGAGGGGCATTTAGATGGGAAGAGGGACATTTAGATGGGAAGAGGAGCATTTAGATGGGAAGAGGGGCATTTAGATGGGAAGAGGGGCATTTAGATGGGAAGAGGGGCATTTAGATGTGGGAGGGGATAGATTTAGATGGTGGAGGGGATATATTTAGATGGGGGAGGGGATAGATTTAGATGGGGGAGGGGATAGATTTAGATGGGGGAGGGGATAGATTTAGATGGGGGAGGGGATAGATTTTGATGGGGGAGGGGATAGATTTTGATGGGGGAGGGGATAGATTTTGATGGGGGAGGGGATAGATTTAGATGGGGGAGGGGATAGATTTAGATGGGGGAGGGGATAGATTTAGATGGGGGAGGGGATAGATTTCGATGGGGGAGGGGATAGATTTCGATGGGGGAGGGGATAGATTCAGATGGGGGAGGGGATAGATTCAGATGGGGGAGGGGATAGATTCAGATGGGGGAGGGGATAGATTCAGATGGGGGAGGGGATAGATTTAGATGGGGGAGGGGATAGATTTAGATGGGGGAGGGGATAGATTTAGATGGGGGAGGGGATAGATTTAGATGGGGGACAGAATTAAGATGGATATGAAGAGTTTAGATGGGATGAATGGGTGATAAAGATTAGGATGAGGGGAGAGGGGGAATTAGATGGGGTGAAGAGGAAAATTGGGTTGGGTTATTGCTGTAGAGGGATATTAAAACGGGGTAAAGAGGAGTAATCAAATGGGGGAAAAAGGAGTAATCAAATGGGAGGAAAGGGGATTAAGATGAGAGTAGAGGGGATTTAGATGAGAGTAGAGGGGATTTAGATGGGAGTAGAGGGGATTTAGATGGGAGTAGAGGGGATTTAGATGGGAGTAGAGGGGATTTAGATGGGAGTAGAGGGGATTTAGATGGGAGTAGAGGGGATTTAGATGGGAGTAGAGGGGATTTAGATGGGAGTAGAGGGGATTTAGATGGGAGTAGAGGGGATTTAGATGGGAGTAGAGGGGATTTAGATGGGAGTAGAGGGGATTTAGATGGGAGTAGAGGGGATTTAGATGGGAGGAGAGGGGATTTAGATGGGAGGAGAGGGGATTTAGATGGGAGGAGAGGGGATTCAGATGGGAGGAGAGGAGATTTAGATGGGAGGAGAGGGGATTCAGATGGGAGGAGAGGGGATTCAGATGGGAGGAGAGGGGATTCAGATGGGAGGAGAGGGGATTCAGATGGGAGGAGAGGGGATTCAGATGGGAGGAGAGGGGATTCAAATGGGAGGAGAGGGGATTCAGATGGGAGGAGAGGGGATTCAGATGGGAGGAGAGGGGATTTAGATGAGAATGGGGATTTAGATGAGAGGAGATGGGGATTTAGATGAGAGGAGATGGGGATTTAGATGAGAGGAGATGGGGATTTAGATGGGAGGAGAGGAGATGGGGATTTAGATGGGAGGAGAGGGGATTTAGATTGGAGAATGGGATTCAGATGGGAAGAGAAGGGATTTAGAAGGGGGAGAGAGGAATTTGAATTAATGTTGTTTGTGAACTGAATTGTATATAAAAGAGGTTACTATTACTATTAAATAGTGTGCTGCATATGGGAGATATTTGGGATATTCTCTACAAAAAATTTGAATTAATTCCTATATTTACATTAATTTAGCTATGAACATCCAATCTGCAAAAGATGCATGAAGTTTATCCGGCGACTGTTGAGGCCTTGAAATTAGTCTCCTGAATTATTGGTGATAATTATTAATCTTTATGATTACATGTAATTAGTGGATAGAATTTTTAGATTTTAGGCTTTTTTGGAGAGAAATTGGAAAATCTTGGAGACAAATTGTCCCAAAAATTAAATTTCTGCAGACTGATTGTGCATGCTTTTTGCAGTCTGGATGAACATCAGAACAATGAACAATTCTGAATTAATCCTTATAGCTATTTACATTAACTTAGCTATGAACAGTTGAACAATTCTGAATTAATCACTATATTTACGTTACTTTTACTGTGAACAGAATAAGATATATCTACATACGCTCTACCAGTTTTGCACAGTGCACCAGTCTGCAAAAGATGGGTGAAGTCCAGACTGCAGGAACTGGTAAAGTGTTCCCCAAGAAATCTCTATCTTAGCTTCTGTTCAGTGTTCTCCAGACTGCAGGAACTGGTAAAGTGTTCTCCAAAAATCTTCTACTTTGGCTTCTGTTCTCAGTAAAATACATGTAAATATAGGAGATAATTGAGGATTGTTCGCACAGAAAATGTTAAAAATGTCCCAGAATCTGCAGACTGGAGTGTTCTCACTAAAATACATTTAAATATAGGTTAATAGGTAGGAGAAAATTAAGGATTGTATTCACAATAAATGTTAAAAATGTACCATATTTAATAATAGGATATTTTGCAGACTGGGTGAAGTTGTGAAGTTTATCCGGCAACTGCTGAGCCAGTCTGTATTTGGTGCATAAAAATCCCACCGACCTTTTTAATAAAGCAGAAAAAATGATAAAATCCACAATAAATTTGGCTGATCCACCAACATTGAAATACAGACTGGCTGGTAAATTCCACCAACTTGACGGTGGAATATTTCTCCATTGAAAATAATAGTCTGACAAAGTTGGTGGATTTTTAGCTATTTATTCATATGTTAGCTACCATTAATTTTCAGGGAAAAAAGGGTAAAATATTGGTGGATCAGCCAAATTACTGGAAATATATGGTGGAATTTTTTTCAGCTTTTTCAAGAAGTCAGTGGAAATTTTGTTTTTGTGCACCAAATACAGACTGGGCCTTAAAATTGGCCTTCTGCAATATCTGGGGACTGGTGACAATTTTCCAATTGATTCCTATGTGTATATGTAATTATATTAAGTATTTTGAAATTTTAGGCTATGTTGGTCCACCAGTCTGAAAAGAATGTCTCCTCAGACAGTCAGACTCAGGATTTTTTCACAGAAATTGGGATATGGGCGCAGCAAATAACATGAGGAGCTTAGGAATTAAATGGGACTTGGGCGCAGGATTTACTCAGCCATGTTTCAGAGGCTGGAAAATTGTAAGCCAATTTTTAAGCCAAAATTTAATTAAAAATCTGAGCCAAGCCAATTTGGCTCATTTTTTGAAGATTTCAAGCCAAAATTAACATGGGAACATAGAAATTAACTCAAAATTTTAAAGCCAATTAGATATATTTGAGATTTGAATATCTCAAATCTAGGCCAATTAATTGGCTTTAAGGGACATACTCTTATAGACGTATACATGGTCTGATGATTAATCGGAATCCTCAAATCCTGTTGTACTTTTCAGACTGGTTGGTCCATTGCCAGTCTGCAGAATATGAAACATTTTTCCAAGACTCTCGTCTCTCTGCAGGAGTTTTCGATTGAATTTTAGAAATTGCAGATTTTGTTATGAACTATAATTTCAATAAGAATAGCTATACCTATATATTTCAATAACTCTTGAAATAACATTGTTTCTTTCTCAAAAGTATCGAATGATGTTAATTGCTTACATCCTCTCTTTTAACCCTTACCCTAAAAGTCCGTTAAAATACCATCGTAAGACATTCTTATTGTATCCGTAGGATTACTATTGAATATAAGGCCTAGGTATATAATGAGCTGTTTGTAGTCGATTCGAAAATAAGCCTAAATCTGATGCTTTCACGTCCTAGTTTTTTGGTCCTCTGTTAGATTGGCTCTAGACTTGGTGGGGTTAACAACCACGCTCTACATTTTACCCTCTTTTCGATTATCCGCAATAAGTCCATATTTGCCAAACTGTGTATTTTTATATTTGTGCCTATAATAAAATTGAACCGGTCATTAACCGCTCTCATTTCCTGTGTAATTGATAGACATTAATTAGATCAGTTACTGAATTATGGAAATAAAGAATAAACAATTGGTTATGAAGGGATAATTTCACATAAATTCCCATTAAAATTTGAAAGTCTCGTGTCAATTCTCAAACCCAAGAAGTGATCATAACAATTTCTGCAGTCTGCACCACTCAGAAAAGTCTGCACCACTCCACAAAACAAAAGGATTTGTTTTGCGGATTAATCCTGTGCCCAAATCCTATTTAATTCCTATGTTCCCAGACTGCAGCCTAGTTTAAGAGTATGTACCAAGTCGCCAATTAATTGTCAACTTAAAATTTGAGAAAATAAGTATCTTTCCCATATATAGACAACTATGAGCACTTAAATTAGATTTAAAATTAAAATTGGTAACTCAGAATCATAAACGACAGAACCACGCATCTTTGTTGAAATGTAAACAAAGCCGCCACTATGTTTTGATATGGAGCGCGCGACGATGTATAATTATATATCAGTTTTCTGTGAAAGATTGCAATCTTTTGTTATGAATGATGTTGTCACTTCTTGTCATTTTAATTTAATGCTCTCCGACTAATTATCGGCAAAAAGCAAATGAATAACTATGAAACAAAGTATGCCTCTCTCTGATTTGCTGATACGCTCTCAATTATATATTAAGGTAGTTGAAATTGGTTTGTTCCTTGGGAATCTAAGTCTAATTATAAAAAGGAGAACTATTGAAAAAATAAAAATCATTTAAAATGTTTTTTTAAATTTTCTATTAAATCAAACGTTTCGGATTATAAAAAATCCATCATCAGTGGTATACAATTGTGAAACTTTCTGTAAAAATATAACATGGTTAAAATTGATTTGAAAACTAAGCAATGTTTAAAATGAGAAACTTTATTAAAACATAATAGGTCTTAAAACACATTTATAAAATAATTCTAGTTAAAGCATTAAAATATAAATAATTAAAATAATTAGAACGGGGAAGACACTCAGTGCAGTTATGTTGTGATGCTTAATGGTAATGCGGATTGATCTTTATTGAGAATTGGTTTGAGTCTATTGATATAAATGGATTCTAAAATTCTGAGGTCTGTGTCTGAACTATTGCATGAATCGAGTATGGAAAAGTTATCTATTTTTAAAATGTGTCTATTGTGGCTATAATGGTCTCTAATAGCTGATTTCTCTGGGTCACCGAGTGCCTTGCCCGTTCTATGGGATAAACCAAAGTGACGTGCGCATCTGATAAACATCTGAAGCTTAGTGCTCCCGATGTAAGATTGCTTGCAGCAATCGCAGGTATATTGGTATATAACAGATGCACGCGTCGCCTGGTCAGGTTAACCTAAAATGCGGGGGAAAAAATTGGCTATTTTATTGACATTTTTATAATAAAATTGTACATTAATCTGAGGGTAAAATTTGGTTAAAAGTCTATTTATTTCCTTTTTCATTTCATAGGTTTGATTTCCTATATAGGGCAGATTAAAGTATAGTTTGTCTCTTTCTACAGTGATTGAAGGTAATTTAGGGGAATTAGTTTCTATTAAAAATTTACGTACATGGGAATTGAATAGTCTATATGGGTACAAATTATTGGTATAAAATGATCTTAAAAATGATCCTCAATTGTAAATTTCAACTCAGAGATAAACTTTTTAAGATCATTTTTTACCAATAATTTGTACCCATATAGACTATTCAATTCCCATGTACTTAAATTTTTAATAGAAACTAATTTGAAAATTTTGAAACAAGAAATCCATTACAAATCAAGGACTTTACAGAAGAAGACAACAGAGTTTCAACAACAAGAAAATGTACTTCAAGAAGTGGTATCTGCAATTGATTTCAAATGTATCCAACACTGGTTAGAACGGAGAATAGAAACAGAAAATATACGGATCAGGCATACATATGACAGGAAACTACGAAATTTAAACATAACATCACTGGAACAGAAAATAAATCCGAAGAAAATCATTCATAACCTATCCAACTACAATCTAACATCTAATGAAATAAGAGTACTCTGTCTGGGTCTGGACTTCGGAATGCTAATTCACAAACTAAATTACTACCACTATTTTCTCAAGATGGAAAAACTATATATGAAAATATCTCAATATGATATTTACAAAAATATAGAAAATGCAACTACCAGCTTCAAAAAACAACTCCAAGCAATCGCAATGAGATATTTCTACAACTTCAAACCACACAAGAACTACTCTCCTATTTCAAAAATTGCGATTTCCAAATTTTGAAAAAGTTGTCCAAAAATGAAAAACTATATATAACTAAACCAGATAAGGGAAACGGCATAGTAATATTAAACAAACAAGACTACATAAAAAGGGTTCATGATATAATAGGTGACGAAAATAACTTCAAAAAAATTGACGAAGAAGAGAGGAAAATACTACTCAGACTGGAGGACAAAATACACAACACTCTTAAGAAAATTCAAGAAAGGTGGCGTAATATCGGAGCGGTTCTACAACGAGTGTTATTCTTCTGGCTCAAGAATCGGGTGTTTGTATGGATAACCAAAGATACACAAAGAAGACTGCCCGGTGAGACCCATACTATCAGCTATAGGAACCCATAACTATGCATTAAGTAAGATTATATCCTGTTTAATATCTCATTTATCTACAAATAATCATAGCGTAAAAAATTCCATTGATTTTGTCACTTCTTTAAAAAATATCAGTAATGCAAATAACCATTTCATGTGTAGCTTAGATATAAAATCACTATATACAAATGTTCCGGTCACTGAAACGAAAACTATTATTTTAGATAAATTATACGATAATAAAGATAAATTTAATAACTTTTCACGCTCAGAATTTTCCAAATTACTAGACCTAATTTTCGATGATACCTATTTTAAATTCAATTCAAATATATATAAGCAAATCAATGGCTTGGCAATGGGATCTCCCTGTTCAGCAACCGCAGCTAACATTTTTTTAACTAACTTTGAAGAGAAATATATAGATTCATGTCCAGATTCAATCAAAACAATATTTTACAAAAGATATCTCGATGATACATTTATTCTCTTCAATAATAGACAACAAGCAAATAGTTTCTTCCTATATATTAATAACAAACATTTAAACATTAAATTCACTATAGAAGAAGAAAATAATGATCAATTGCCATTTTTAGATATCGTAATAAGATGAGAAAATAATAGTTTCACCACCAGAATATACCGCAAACAAACGTTTTCAGGTTTAGGGACTAACTTTTTTAGCAATATATATTATAACTATAAAATATCCTGTATCCAAACATTAATTCATAGAGCCTATTCACTTTCCTCCTCAATTGTAAATTTTAACTCAGAGATAAACTTTTTAAGATCATTTTTTACCAATAATTTGTACCCATATAGACTATTCAATTCCCATGTACGTAAATTTTTAATAGAAACTAATTCCCCTAAATTACCTCCAATCACTGTAGAAAGAGACAAACTATACTTTAATTTGCCCTATATAGGAAATCAAACCTATGAAATGAAAAAGGAAATAAATAGACTTTTAACCAAATTTTACCCACAGATTAATGTACAATTTTATTATAAAAATGTCAATAAAATAGCCAATTTTTTCCCCCGCATTTTAGGTAAACCTGACCAGGCAACGCGTGCATCTGTTATATACCAATATACCTGCGATTGCTGCAAGCAATCTTACATCGGGAGCACTAAGCTTCAGATGTTTATCAGATGCGCACGTCACTTTGGTTTATCCCATAGAACGGGCAAGGCACTCGGTGACCCAGAGAAATCAGCTATTAGAGACCATTATAGCCACAATAGACACATTTTAAAAATAGATAACTTTTCCATACTCGATTCATGCAATAGTTCAGACACAGACCTCAGAATTTTAGAATCCATTTATATCAATAGACTCAAACCAATTCTCAATAAAGATCAATCCGCATTACCATTAAGCACCACAACATAACTGCACTGAGTGTCTTCCCCGTTCTAATTATTTTAATTATTTATATTTTAATGCTTTAACTAGAATTATTTTATAAATGTGTTTTAAGATCTATTATGTTTTAATAAAGTTTCTCATTTTAAACATTGCTTAGTTTTCAAATCAATTTTAACCATGTTATATTTTTACAGAAAGTTTCACAATTGTATACCACTGATGATGGATTTTTTATAATCCGAAACGTTTGATTTAATAGAAAATTTAAAAAAACATTTTAAATGATTTTTATTTTTTCAATAGTTCTCCTTTTTATAATTATATTAAGGTATGTTTCCTTTTGATAATTAGGTAGGTATAATAATATAGGTATTGACAATGACTAATGTCGACTTTCAAAATTGGAATTAAATTTTGACGACTGGCTTACTAATTTTTGACTTATTTTTGAAAAAAAAAAGATATATTGGCGACTCAAAGAACATTCTCTGAAACTAGGCCAGTCAGTGCTAAAAATCCCACTGACTATTTCAAAAAGCTAAATAAATTTCCTGTTATTTGGCTGATCCACCAACATTTTCCCAATTTATCCACCAAAAATTAATGGTAACATAGGAATAAATATCTAAAAGTCCACTGATTTTGTCAGAATATTATTTTCAAAGGGAAAAAATTTACCACGAAATACAGACTGGAAACCATTCTGGAAAATACCTTAGGTTAACAGATGAATTTAAGAGGCTAAATGCTACAGATTATTCAGTTCCTATTAATTTATTACTGTATTTTAAGGTTTGCAAAAACTCCAACAGAGTAATTATTCCATCAGAAAAGACTACTTTTTCCAGAGTGGACTGGAAACTAGGGACTGCAGGAACTGGTAAAGTTTTCTCCAAAGAATCCTCTATTTTAGCTTCTGTTCTCAGTAAAATACATGTAAACAATAAACATAGGAAGGAATTAAGGATTGTTCGCACAAGAAATGTAAAAAATGTCCCATATTCTGCAGACTGGCTATGTTCCCATGTTATTTGCTGCTCCCAAATTTCAATTTCTGTTAAAAATCCTGGGTCTGAGCCAGATTGTATTTGGTGGTAAATTCCAATTATATGTCGGCACTTGGCAGATATTCAATTTCTCCAATAAAAAAATTCTTGCAATGTCGGAGGATATTTAGCTATTAATTCCTATATTACTATTAATTTTTGGAGGGGAAACTGAAAAAATGACAGTCTGTATTTGGTGCACAAAATTCCACTGACTATTTCAAAAAGCTGAAAAAATCCACTATATCCACATAAATTTCCAGTAATTTGGCTGATCCACCAACATTTTACCCATTTTTCCACCAAAAATTAATGGTAACATAGGAATAATTAATAAATAGCTAAAAATCCACCGACTTTGCCAGAATATTATTTTTGAAGGGAAAAAATTCCACCGACGAGTCGGTGGAATTTCAAACAAAATACAGTCTGGAATTTAAAAATGTTGGAGGACTAGACAAATTGATGAAAAATGTTGGCAGCTATTTCTCAGATTTTTGAAAAAGTCAGAGAGTTCACTTAGTTCAGTGCACCAAATACAAATTGGGATCTGAGGAGACCTTCTTTTCAGACTGGGCTCTGCGGGAGATCTTGAATTAATTTCAATGTTACCATTAATATGATTAATTTAGCAGCGGGATATTCTGAATCTGCTGCTGAGCCAGTTTGTATTTGGTGCACTGAAATCCTCTGACTTTTTCAAAAATCTGAGAAATGGCTGTCAACATTTTCCATCAATTTGTCTAGTCCTCCAACATTTTTCCAGTTTCTCCTCCAAAAATTAATGGTAATATAGGAATTAATAGCTAAATATCCTCCGACATTGCAGGAATTTTTTTATTAGAGAAATTGAATATCTCCTGATATATCATAGGAATTTAGTTACCCAGTCTGCAGAATGTGTCTCTTCTCCCGCAGAGACTTTATTTAGAGAGAGAGTTACTCTCTGACTCTCAGCAGCAGATTCAGAATCTCCCGCAGCTAAATTAATGGTAACATAGGAATTAATTAAAATCTTCGCAGCTAAATTAATGGTAACATAGGAATTAATTCAAGATCTCCCGCAGAGATCTACAATTTCTAAAATTCAATCAAAAACTCCCGCAGAGAGTCTTCACATTCTGCAGACCCAGACTGCAGGAACTGGTAAACTGTTCTCCAAGAAATCCTCTATTTTGGCTTTTGTTCTCAGTAAAATACTTGTAAACATAGGATGAAATTAAGGATTATTCGCACAGAAAATGATAAAAATGTCCCATGTTCAGCAGACTGGATTACTGTCTGGGTCCCTAGTTTCAGAGAATGTTCACTGAGTAGCTAATATTTTTTTTTTCAGAAATAAGTCAACAAAAATTAGTAATGCAGTCACCACTCGTCATAATTTAATTCCAATTTTGAAAGTCGACAGTCGTCAATATACCTATATTATTATAACTACCTAAATTAATTGAGAGCGTATCAGCCAATCAGAGAGAGACATACAACTGATACCAGCCAGCCAATCACAGAGAGCCTGGGCCCTGAGAGAGGCATACTTTCTTTCATAGTTACTAATTTTTTTTTAATGATAATTAGTCAGAGAGCATCAACCACAGAACATTGAATAAGAAGAAGCTCAGATCGAACGTGCATGTCACGCGCGTTTGAGTGATCTGCCATATCGACCGATTTCGCTGCGCAATCTATTGATCAATAGTTTGCGCAGCCATCGATCGATAGCGCAACCATCGACCGATTGTTGCGCATTCGAACGATATGATTTTTTTTAGTTTGTACATCAAATTGGCACATTCTATCGCGGATATCAATCGATATCGCAACCATCGATCGATTTCTTCGCGTTCGAATGATACAAATTTTCTTAGTTTATGCATTTAATCAATTGTTTGTTTTTTAATGGAAAAATACTTATAAATGTCACGCGCGTTTGAGTGATCTGCAATATCGACCGATTTCGCTGCGCAATCTGTTGATCAACAGTTTGCGCAGCCATCGATCGATAGCGCAACCATCGATCGATCCCTGCGCGTTCGAATGATATAATTTTTTTAAATTTGTAAATCAAATTTGATCGCGTATATCAATCGATAG
>CANNZV010003232.1:0-24081 GCA_947561585.1 Caprella mutica | reverse complement strand
GGATCGATCGATGAATGCGCTATCGATCGATGGCTGCGCAAACTGTTGATCAACAGATTGCGCAGCGAAATCGGTCGATATTGCAGATTACTCAAACGCGCGTGACATAAACACTTTTTTTTATATTTAATAAGGCAACCATCAGTTGATTGTTGCGCGTTTGAATGATATGGAATTTGTTAGTTTATGCATCTAATTGTTACACTTCATAGGGCAACCATCAGTCGATTGTTGCGCGTTTGAATGATATGGATTTTGTTAGTTAATAGGCTACATCTACTTGCTACATTTATTAGAGAAACCTTCACTCGATTGTTGCATAAACTAACAAAAAAAAACTATATCATTCAAATGCGAAACAATCGACTGATGGTTCCCTATGAAATGTAACAATTAGATGCATAAACTAACAAATTCCATATCATTCAAACGAGCAACAATCAACTGGTGGTTGCCTTATTAAATATAAAAAAGTATTTAAAAGTATTTTTCCATCAAAAACCAAACAATTAATTAAATGCATAAACTAAAAAAATTTGCATCATTCGAACGCGCAGAAATCGATCGATGGTTGCGCTATCGATTAATAGCCCTGATAAAATGTGCCAATTTGAGGTACAATCTAAAAAAATCAAATCATTCGAACGCGCAGCAATCGGTCGATGGTTGCGCTATCGATCGATGGCTGCGCAAACTATTGATCAATAGATTGCGCAGCGAAATCGGTTGATATGGCAGATCACTCAAACGCGCGTGACATGTACACATGGTGTACCCAGTCGTAAGATTTCATAAGTATCTAGCTGAGCGGCACACTACAATACGGCGCACCACTGTACTTTCTATTAATGACCTCAATGTGAAAAACTGTTATGTAGTTTGTTGTATACGCTAGTTTGTTGCCAGTCTGCAGAAACTGGTAAAGTGTTCGTAGAGATCTCTTATTTTGTTCGTAGCAAAATTAATGTAAATATAGGGATTAATTCATAAGTGTTTGTAGCAAAATTAATGTAAATATAGGAATTAATTCAAAATTGTTCAGAGAGAATATCCCAAATATCTCACATATTCTGCAGACTGGGTTTGTTGATATGCACACTTCATGATTGTTTAATGACCTGGCAGGGGGGTTCGGGGGGCGGCACGCCCCCCGATACATCTACCTAACGGCTAACTGATAAGTTTTTATTTACATCTCAGACCAGACTGGAAAACATAAATTCTAACAGAGTTACTCCTAACTTCATGCATTCCCATCAGTGATGTTTATCATCACAACAAGCCCAATTGTGAAGCTTAAATGACTTATTTTACATTAGTTTTCACTGCGGAGTTGAAATTTATAAAATAATTTACTGATTTCTGCATTTTTTAGGGTTAAAATGAGTAATTTTTCTTCATTCTAAATTCCTAACAGAGTTACTAGTCAATCTGAAATGAGGTATTATTCCACTCTGGATCTCAGACTGAAAGTTTACAATAGTTACCCCATAAAATTACAATTACAGTTTTCTATGATGAATTTTATTTTCTATTCCAAATTAAACATCTCAATCAAATAATTAAACTGTGTAGTATAAACTATAAACATTGGATTCAGGTACCGTCAGGTGTCAGACATAAATTTGATACGACAATTACCTATCAAATTCACTCCATTTGTCATTAATCTGTATTCAAATTACCTATCTAGTTAATAGAATGTACAGTGGTGCGCGGTACTGGTGTGCGCCGCTCAGCTTTTAGATACGTATCTAAAATTTCAACCAATCACGTCCATTGATCGGCAATGATCGCTGACGTCACTATAAACACTCCCTCGATAATAGTTTGAGCGTGCATTCTACCTCAGCTCATTATCTTTGCTGGGAGTCATATCTTCCTACCAAATTATGTACACGATTATCTATATTCTATAGCCCAGCTACTAAGCAATAATAAACTAATCTTCTTTGCAACAAACACAAACTGACACCATTTCGGCTGTAGCTAATACGCATTCAAAATACGGACTCAAACAGAACTGGTGAATCGAAGCCTCTGATTGGCTGAGTGGCTCTAGTTTAAGTGACGTCACTGTAAACGGCACTCAAGAGTAATATAATGGGATCTACACTTCTTCTATTCAATGTTCTGTGGCATCAACTGTCTGAAATTATGAAAATAATAAGAATTTCCGTGCACGCACACGGAATTGTCTAAAACGCGGAAAATGGAATTTTTTGGCGTGCTTTCTAAAACGCGGGAAGATGGTATTGTGTTAAAGGTCCCGGCCACGCAAATATTTTTATTGTTTTATTCTACGAGGCTAATGTTTCTTATCATTTTGCTGCAAACTGCATCAAATTTGGTAGCATATTTTTAATTTTATATGCTTTTAAAGATTTTTATAATCAAAACTCTACAAAACCTATTTGACTTTCTAATTTAAAAAAATTTCAGCCTGAAGAAAAAGAATGTACATCATTTGTTTTGATTGTCAACTGGGTATTAGGTTTAATAAATCCATTTAATATTCGTGTAAAGGAATAAAATTGAATGAACTTATAATAGAAACGTTTATATACTTTAGGAAACAATTAATATCTAAAATAATTTAAATAAAGGCCGAAAACGCATGGTTTGTTTATAAAATTCAAATTTATAATCAAAACAAAGAGTGTACAATCTTTTTCTTGAGCATCAGATTAGTGATTCGCTCAATTGTTGCTCACAGAGTATTAAAAAACTTGAAAAACTAATTATAAAATATATACTGAACCGAATTGTATGCAGTTTGCAGAATAATGATCGTAGACCTTACCCAGTAAACACAGTCTTTTCTATTAGCTATCTACTTGTAGCGATAACGTTGCTAGTTGTAGCGAAAATCGGAATTGCTTCGAAATAGATAGCTATTAGACATCCAATATTATCATCGAAATAGCAATAACAGCCACATGTATCTAAAATGAATCTTAAAAATATCTTTTTTTGAAGATGTATTCTCCATTTCTAAATTATTACTTAAAAATGATTTCTTCTCGATGGATTTTTTCATCTATCTATTAGAATGGGTAAATATATAATTTAGTGACAATCAAGACGTTTAATTTGCGTGACGTCATCACAGCAACACTCTAAAATCAAATCTAAGGCAATTTAAGAGTGTTAAATTATAAAGAACTGTTAATTTATTGCCAATTTACGAAAAGAGTAATGGGTGTATTCAATTATTCAAACTTCTTAACCCTAATTTCCGATTAAACGTGTTACCTTGATGAAGTCACGATAACAAATCACTCTATTGTTACTACTATTAATGTACTGTGTGTTCAACGGCCACTTATAATTTATTATGATTTTAGTAGTGAGGTGGTCTGCACGCTAATTTTGCGTGCTCCAGTTTGGATCACTTTGACCGTTTATTATTCGTAAGTTGCTTAAATAGTAACCTATAAATCATTTTAATTCAATAAACAGGATCTTGAGGTACATTTTTATCAGTATTATTATCTTCGAAACTTAATTAAGTATAATTCATACGCAGATATATCAGCTGTTCTCTGAATGTGCTAGCGTTCACTGAAGAGAGAGCAGAAAATTTTCCGTACACTCAAAAGGACTGCAAGCTCAACACTGCATGAGGAGTGAACTAGACGACAGACTTTAAAATGATCAGACACACAGTATGATACTTCCTGAACTATAACTTCCTTGGCTTTAGTATTCTTTGTTTGATTCGATCGGGTGTGACAATTGTTTTTATTAGAGCTATAGCATGTTGAACAGCTGTTTCCGGTTGAATAAGAGCTTGAAACAGCGTTAACCAGCTTGTTAATTTTTGGTTACCTTTTCCTTGTAATCAGTTATGTGCGTTTCATATTTTTAATTCACGAGGTTTAAAGCTTTATGTTTGTAGCTTTTCTGTCTGTTTTGTACTTTAATTTCCCCCTCAGGGGCTCTATCCTGAAACTGCTTGTGGTGAAAGAACGAAGAGGAGGAGGAGGAGGTGTATCTTGAGCAGAGAACTGTTGTAATTTGGATTAATTATTTGTAGTTTTATTTTCTTCTCATGATTATTGTTTTTTAATGCTGCACTCAGTTTTGGAGGATATGCGCTATGGTTATTCTCTTCAACTACGAGGTCTTAGATTCCAGTGTTAAGTAGACTCCTAATTTGCAATTACCTTTTCATTTTCCTTTTTAGTTTTAAAGTTAGCTAGGTATGCTTCATTTACTATCACTTCTTCAACATTTAAATTTGCATAAAAATGAATTAATTCGATACAGTGGTTAATTTCATATCTAAATCAGTAATTGTAGTGCGTTTATCTTTCATGTATTTCAGATTATAAAATTAATTTAAATATGACGATACTTATAATAAAAAATTAAATATAAATGATTAACTTCTTTATCTCCTTTTTCTTAGTTTCTGTAACTTCAATATGTTTACTAATTGGTTTGGTATAGTAATAATAAATAAACCGGGAATATATAATGGAAAGATAGCTTATTGGAAGAGAAAAGATACCAGGAATTGTATTGCTAAAACTTAGATAATTGAAAGGGATTTCGCTTCAAAATAGATTTCTTTAAGATACCGAATCGCGGTGCACTGTACTTTCTTTTAGAAATCTTTAAGTAATCAAATCGATAGAGCAAGAAATTAAATATATATCTTTTAGATTTATTTTTCGTTTCTATTTCATTACTTTGTGCTTACTTATATTAATCGAAAAGAAACCAGGAATAGATTATGGAAGATAGCTTATTGAAAGAGAAAAGATACCAGGAATTGTATTGCTAAAACAAAGCTAATTGAAAGAGATTTCGCTTCAAAATAGATTTCTTTTAGATACCGAATCGCGGTGCACCGTATTTTCTTTTAGAAATCTTTATGTAATCAAATCGACAAAACGAGAAATCGAATATCTATCTTTTAGCTTAGAGCGTTTATATCTTTTTCGTTTCTACTTCATTACTTTGTGTTTTCTGGGTAGTTCTATAATATTATGTTATAAGCTCATTTTTTTCCCGGAGCTTGGAGAGGACCTTTAAGATATCAGAAATTTTAAATTTACTTGACAATCCCTATAAAAAGCGCGCTCTATCGATTCGATATCTTCTTATGTCGAATTCAAAGCTAGGACATCGGGTATCTGAATTTATTAATTAATTTTAATCGAATCGATACATGAAGAAACCCTGAAATAGACATCATAAATCTCATTTTAGTTTCTATATCGAATCAATATTTAATTTAAAGGTCTCTCCAAGCAAATATTTTTATTGCCTTATTCAACGAGGCTAATGTTTCTTATCATTTTGCTGCAAACCGCATCGAATTTGGTAGCATATTTCTAATTTATATGCTTTTGTAGTAACGCAAACACAGCAATTGTGTATGCATAACTGCTATCACGAACCTATATGATTGTGAGTAAGTAACATTAAACGTTAGTTACCGATCGGCTCGCACGAGATACACACCTTATCTCCAGTCTTAGTTATTGAGACATTTACTTGTGAGCGTTCTAGTGAAGATACACTGTGTAATTACCATTGCTTGACTAATGAATATATTCTCTTTAAAGTGTTAATTACATTAATTTATTACCCTAAATACAGTTAAGCTTGGACCAGAGGCCTGAGGTCGGAACCATATTGGCAAGGTGGTTCTAGGGCATGGTACCATGAGTATTTAGTAGAAAGAGATATATTGAGAAAAAGGAATCTGAAAATAGTAAAACAGAGTAAGATTCTATCACACGTAACCCATAGAGTGAACCGTTATAAGGATTCACAGTTGATGAGATAACCCCAAAGGGGGACCTGTCACACTTTTAAAGATTTTATAATCTAAACTGTACAAAACCTATTCTACTTCCGACTTACTAATTTAAGAAATTTTCAGCCTGAAGAAAAAGAATGTACACCATTTGTTTTGATTGTCAACTAGGTATTAGGTTTAATAAATCCAATTAATATTCGTGTAAAGGTATAAAATTGGATAAACTTATTATAGAAACGTTTTAGTTTATATGCTTTAGGAAACAATTAATACATAAAATATAGGCCGAAAACGCATAGTTTGTTTATAAAATTCAAATTTGTAATCAAAACAAAGAGTGTACAATCTTCTTCTTGAGCATCAGATTAGTGATTTGCTCAATTGTTGCTCACAGAGAATTAAAAAACTTTAAAAACAAATTATGAAGTGTATACTGATTACTGAACCGAATTGTATGCGGTTTGCAGAATAATGATGGCCATCGCCTGTTGCTGCCACTGTTGAACCAATGGTACCCGTAGTTGGGCCAACCATGCAATGTTTCTTGGGGACGTAAACAAAACTGTTACCCATATGGAATCTGTATCGAACTGACGCCCAATTATATATCTAATATGCTTCGAAACGATATCCACTCGTATCCAATGAATGAATAAATGAAACCAAAAATTAAAGTTGAATTTTCTTACTTTATTGCATATAATGTACTTTGGTTAGGTGCATATCAATTTAATTAATAGTACATAATATTATATACAAATTAAATGGGAAGAAATGAAGTGATGTGTCTGGATATCGAACGTGTAGCCAGCTTTCCTCATGTCTGTACCTCTGCCAGTGTGCCATCGTGGATGCATTATACTAAGAATTTTTTGATATTAAACGACTCGGAGATAATTAGAGATATTTTAAAGTGAATTTAACAATACAAGCAGGCTCCGCTATTGTAGCCAAAATCATAACTTAGTCTTATTACAAATACATAGTTATAAAATTTTTATGTAATTGTAACTCCTTCAAAAATTTCATTCTCTATGAGTTCAAATTGAAGAAAACGTTTTGAGGCCACGACATAAAGGCCTTGTTACACGGTGCGAGTAAACGTGTGAGTTTGCCTAGCGAGTTAGGGGAGGATGGTCATCAATGGGACACTGGGAATAATGGGACATGCTGAATGACTTTTTTATTTGAGGGTAATTTCTAACAAAATCTTAGTGGTAAATTAGACATTCAGCGGTTGGGGTGCAGTCAGCCCTGTGTAAAAGCGAAAACGTGTTTTAGAGGTGTGAAAACTAAAATTTTCGTACTTTGTTTCAATTGTTATAAATCTGTTAATTTAACATATAATGCTTACGGCATTTTTACATAATATTAAGTAATATGTAAAATATGATCATATGAAAGGATTGCCTTAATACTTTTGTAGTTGAGCTGCTATACCCATATGTTTTCAAAATGGCGTCATGGTGATCATTGGGACAGAAAATTTGGTTAACAATGGGACAGTGCCCTATTGTCAACCAAACTGTTTAGTTCCATATGAATTATTAAATATCTATTTTTGATACAATAACGTGAACTGTAGCTTCAGGGCTTCTTGTAGAAACAGAGCTTCCAGCTCAAGCGGGGCTTCCGACCATGTTCAAGGGCTTTAGCAATCTGAGGTCATCACAAAGCACTGCATAGAAAACAAATTTAACCAATAAAAGAAAAAGACGCAGCATGATTGCGATGGATACACCAGAGAAAGAAGAGCTTTTTGCTGGTGCCACTAAGAATAAGGCCTTCGAAATCACTTTATAAAGTATCCGCCGTAGATGGCCAGTGAACTATTGTTCTTGGTCTGGTATAGAACTCTTAATTTAACTGATCCATTCGTCTGAAGAACTTAAATCTCTACCGAAAACGTTGGAAATGAAGGTTTATGAACTTGTAGAATTTGATTCGATTTCTAAAACGTATTCTGTTGTCCAAAAGCATGAAAAAGATAAATACGAAATATTGATGTTAGGCGAAGATTCGAGTGCAATAAGTTCAATTTTCCATATGTTCCTGATATGGCATCGGTGAAGCTAGAGGACATTAAAATGATATTATATGAACCAACTAAGTGTGGGACAACATAAAGAGATAATTCGAACTTGAAATTTGACCATAACCTCAACAATATACAAGTTTGATAAACTGTCTCATCGTTCACCAGGGTATGTCCCATTTTTCACCAGTGCTGTTATACAATGGGACAATTTTTTTTTGTTTTAATTTTTATTTTTTCAAGTCAACAGAATATGTGATAGCATTCGAGTTAGTTTCATTTTATAAAAGAATATCTATATTACACATAGATTTTTTATTTTTCATACTTTGCCCATAGTAAATGAAATATCAATCTTTCTGTCCTACTGCAGTGCTGCTACTCGCACAGTATGACCACATCAGTCGAGTAACTGTCATGGAAATTCAATGCTATGAAAGGCCCTGATACACGGTGCGAGTAAACGTGCATGTTGGCCTAGCGAGTTACTGTAGTGCAGCTACTCGCACAGTGTGACCGCATCAGTCGAGTAACAGTCACGTGCAGGAGGTTTGTAACTCGCATGCGAGTTACTACAAATTTTTTTTTTACTCGCCACTCCTGGGCGAGTCAGCCACTCGCCTGCGAAACTCTGATGTCAACTTGCATGGTATTGCAATATAAGAGTAACTCGTATGTCATGCAGATATAGGTTTTTTCTATTCTAATCCTGAATAATTTTGTATTCAATTAGGTAGCCGATTTGTCATATTATCGTTTGAATCGGCTTCATATTGTTTGGGGTTTTATTTGATGGTTAATAAAGCATGTATTTTATAACGTATATAAGTTTTAAATTGCTATATTAAATATTATGAATAAAATAAAATTAATATCCTATAATATTTATCCAATTAATTAAAGGTTAAATAAATAAATTAATAAAATGTTAATTTAATTAATATTTTTTTAATTAAATTAATAAAAAAGGTAATTATTAATTAATAAAAATATTAACTATTAATTTATTTAATAAATTATTATTTAAATTAATAAATTGTTAATTAATTTAATGAGAATGTTGATTAAATTAATAAATTTTTAATAAGATTAATAAAAATATTAATTATTAATAAAGTTATTCATTTATTAAATAAATATTATAATACATAATGCGAGTGTAGGTTCAGTAACTGTCTATTTAATATTTAATATAGCAATTTAAAACTAATATAAGATATACGTGCTTTATTAACCATCAAATAAAACCCCAAACAATATGAAGCCAATGTAAAACGAAAATATGACAAATCGGCTACCTAATTAATTCGTCATTTTAATTTTTCGTTTAGTTTAGTATTTTGTATCATGTTTTAGTTTAGAATTTTGAATTTATTTTAAATTTCCATAAGTATGTGAAACTTTTTCGGATGTAATAAAAAATAATAATAAAAAAAAAATTGAATACAAAATTATTCAAGTTTAGAATAGAAAAAACCTAGGTATATTTGAATGATATACGAGTTACTGTTATGTTGCAATACCATGCAAGTTGACATCCGAGTTTTGCAGGCGAGTAGCTGACTCGCCCATGAGTGGCGAGTAAAAACAATTTTTTTTGTAGTAACTCGCATGCGAGTTACTAACCTCCCGCACATGACAGAACTCGACTGATGCGGTCACACTGTGCGAGTAGCTGCACTACAATAACTCGCTAGGCCAACTCGCACGTTTACTCGCGCCGTTTAACAGGGCCTTAAATGACACATAGAAACGAAAGCTTCTTCTTTTCAGTTTTGGTGGCTTTGATCAAAAGACCACCTAAAGCTGTTGGATAACCAAGATGGTTATTCCGTTCTGCCTGGATACTTCTAGGTATAGAAACGAAAGCGTTTTTTTAACGAAATAGACAGCAAATTCGATGTCAAATATATATCTATATTGAAGATATATTTTCCGAAGAAAGTTAAAATATCGAACTGTATTTTTTACTTACATCTACTTTGTTACATAGAGTGCAATTTACGTTTGGGGGCATATCAATTTTATTAATGTTATACATACAAATAATAGGAGAGAAATGAAGTGATGTGTCTGGGTATCGAACGTGGGCCATGCAGTTCTGTGCTCTGGAACGCCACCACTCTGTCAATCTGGATGTCGAAAAATTTGAATAAAAAAAAATAGATATACACGCAGGCCTAGCTTTAATAAAAGCGGTAATCATTTTGAGATATATCTCGATATGATTACCGTTCATAGACATAGGAGATGATGACAAATTTTTCGTGATTATTTCACTGCAACTAAAACAACATCAAAATTATAATCCAGATGAGGTTATTAGAAGCAATTGGTTCAGAAATTCAACATTTCCCATCTTAGGGTAATTTCAGTGTTATCGCACGGTTCCATATTTTTGAACACATAAAATTCTATATATAGTAAGCATTATTTAACTTTTATTTTCAATTGGTATCCATGATACCAATTATAATAGATATTTATTATAATATTTTCTTTTCTGACGTGTCCGAAATTTTAGAACTAACCAATTGAGCATAAAATGTCAGTTTGTTCAATGTAACACAATAATTATAAAAATCTATTTATTACTAACCTTTTTTTAAAACCTTTCATAAATTCACAACTTTAAACTTTCATCACAGTCACAAACACTGAACACTGTTTAATAATAGGCTTACATAGAATTGTAACGCTAAAACAAATTTTCTTTCATTATAACTCATAGATAATGACTAAATGAGATGCATAATCAAGGAGTGACAATTATAAATATATATTCCTTGTTACTTTTCCTAGCTTTAGTTACCGTTTGTTTCTAAATTGTAACGATGAAGAAAAATCTGATCTTTCAGATACATTTTCGGTTGGCGATGCAACACTATTCTGATCATAAATGGTATGAAATTTTAGGTATCTATTCTAAAACGGAATTCAGTAATATAACATCTATCTAATTACTGGTGTTGTTTCGATTCATTTAGGTAGATATCGGAATAGATCATAAATTATACGAAATTTTAGGTATCTATTCTAAAACGGAATTCAATAATTTAATAAATATCTATTATCTGGTGTTGTTTCGATATGCAATAAACGATTTCTGATTAGAAAATAAACGATGCGGACTAAAGTGAAGATTTTTGGATACTGATGGTAGAAACAAATTAGATTTCTAAACAGTAAAATAATTTAGATACATTCAGTTAGGTATCTAATTTAAGTGTATTTCATATCTATCACCGGCATGCGCTACCAGCGCAACGAATTAGACCCAACCCGATATCGAATAGATTCGGACATGTTTGCTGGGTTCTTTATTACAGCCTCTATCAGTTTTCCTTCTATAATGAGAAGGCATCTTTACGATCATCACTCTGTAAAATATATTTAATATATTCAATTAATTATTATATTCATTTATGATACGTATGTTTTTCATGTAAATCAAATACTATAGGTATCCATTTCTGATCGGTTTGAAGAGACGAAAATTATTCTTGATCTCGAGTACGTAATTTATCCATGTTTTACTCAGTTCTTATGTAATTATCTTTCTTAATTACTTTTTACAATTAGATAAGTAGTTTATTATTTTCATTTGAAATATTTGAAATTTATTTCAATTATTAGAAAAATATTCGAAATACTGGTTATATACCTATAATTATAAATTACTAGAGATTAATTCTGAGATATAGAAATATTGAGTTGCTTAATTATTTGAATATATGGTATTCGATGATACTTACATTTAATGCGTCCACAGACAATTATTATCCGTCCACGAAATGCCTTTTTTGTAATATATTTATAATATGTTTTTATTTTTTATATTATACATATATATTCTGCAATAAAAACGTAGAAAACACCCTTTGTTGACGGTAATTGAAAATTATTCTTATTGCAATCTTTTCTCCTGCTGGCCGGCAACAGTAGAATAATAAAACTTAATAATTTTTTTAAATGATTTACAGGCAGGGTCCTGCATTTATTACAACCAGGTCTCATGAACTCTGTAATAATTGATAGGTATATCTTGATGTTATTTCAGATGTTCTTAAACAAAACATCACATTTCTTACTTAAACATAGCAAACGGATACATTTTTGTGGTGTTTATTTCACGGTAACTACAATAATCATCAATAGTATAGATCAGATTAGGTTATTAGGAACAATAAAGTTTTAGGAATCAGTTTTTTAACAGAGAATACATGATCTACATACAATATACATATATATTAAATGCTACTAAGCAAGTGATTGATAATTAAATGTGATATCAAAGAATTAGCTTGGTACTTTTTAGTGTTACGTTTAATTGTTAAAGTGGTAAAACGTCCGTGTTATCTGACCCTTCCGTATTTTCTGACTCATAATAAAAACTAATAAAATAGTTATTATTTACTTCTATTGTAATTATTTTCTCCCTTTCGTGTCCACACACTTATTATTGCTATTATAATTGTAATCAATAGATAAAAAAAATGTTCATGTGAAATGTTTCTGCTTAAGTAACTTAGGTTTGAAATTATAAAGTTACTAACTATAAGAATATAGTTTCTAAAATATGTGCTCTAAAGTTATAATTCTAAGAATATACCATATTGCATATAATAAAATAAAAATATTGACTATTATGGCTATGTTTTTAAAATAATGTTTATCAAAATACGATGTAATACGATATGTTTTTACGGTTATAAACTAGTTCCACTTACCTTCCACGGACAAGTTCTACCTACTTATAGGTTCTACCTACTTATAGGTTCTACCTACCTTCCGCATTGACCTAGATATTGGTTTTAGAATTTCCCACCTATAAGTGGATTCTCCACATTTCCGGCAGACTTCAACCTTTGGTAAAGGTAAGAAATTAATATCCTAACATTTCAAATTATTTCAAAATAAAAATTGATAATTCATTTAAAATCACATGTCCGCCACTAAACTTTAGCCATAATTTCCGATCACGGTAGAGTTGTTCAATATAAAATAGTGTGCTATATTGGAAATAAATTATTTTATACATACAATTCAGGCGATTTAAGGAATTAAATTCAATGTTGATTATTCGCCAGTACCATAATTGCCAATCTTATATAAACTTCAAATGTTTTATCTTATTTGTACATGTAATTCAAAAAGGTGAATATCTAATTTCAAATTGGGAGATTTTACATTTTTATTCACTAAATATTGATGAAATTTTAAAATATAGCAAACACAAAAAAAAAAGATGCGTGTTATCAAATATTTTGGGGTGTACGGTGAAATTAATAGGGATATTAGCTGTATTTTAATCATGATATAAGTCTTGGATTTGACATTATATATTTTTTTGATTATATTCCATCCTCTTTCCATCAATAAAAATTCGGATGCGAGTGTTAAACCACAAAAAAATACCCCCACAGATAGACAGGGAAAAGCCAATGTTGACTATTTTCGATTTCAGTTTAGAGAGAACTTGAGTTTTGTTCGGAGGCTAAGCTTAATGCCCAACAACATTGAACAACTTTACTTCATTTTTTTAAATTGTTACTTTAGAGTTTAATTTCTTATTTTTTCAATATGCTTAAAAAAATTTAATCAATGTTATAACGAACCATAATAATTTTTTTTCTTTTTTAAATGACGCTTTCACAATTTGAAAATATTTCTCGTTTCACTACTGATTTTATCTTTCAATCTTATGTTCACACTAAATTTTAAAATAAAACTTCTTCTCCAGATATTAAGTTCGCATCCGTTTTAAATTCATTCTCCGAGATAGAATTCTTGTTCTACGTAGCCGTCGTAATTCCTGATTTTACATTTTATATCTATTTACCCCTTCACTTTGAAATCTGTCATTGAGAAAATTGTAATTATCAGCTTAAAAGGTTTTGTAGACTCATCGTTGAAAATATTATATTTAGCTCAAGCTTTCAAATTCATTATCCAATTCATCATCAGGAGAAGTACATAAATTAAAAAGAAAAACCAATGCCTAATATGATCACCTAAAGTAAATATGATACCGACCTACTATAGTACAAAATTCTATTAACTATTAAAATAAATTATCAATCCTAAAATAGAATAAAACTTGAAAATATTACATGCTAGATATGAAATCAATAAAAATTAATGTAAAAACTCCTCAAAATCGTATTAAAAAGATAAAATAAAGAGAGGAAAGAAGAACAAAGAAGTGACACAAGAACAGTCAGAGAAAACAGTCAAGTAAATTATCTGAATCTTTTCACAGTTACAACCATCCCCAATTTAATTTTGATAATACTTCATTTCTAAATCCTACAATCAAATTTGGTAACCCAAAATAAAATAACTCTGTCTACTATATTATCATTTGAATGTATTTACATTAATTTCTATTGATTTCATATCTAGCATGTAATATTTTCTATTTTTATTCTATCTTAGAATTGATAATATATTAAAAAGTTAATAGAATTTTGTAGTATAGTAGGTCGGTATCATATTTACTTTAGGTGATCATATTAGGCATTGGGTTTTCTTTTTAATTTATGTTGTTCTGATGATGAATTGGATAATCAATTTGAAAGCTTGAGTTAAATAAAATAATTTCAACGCTGAGTCCACAAAACCTTACAAGCTGAAAAATCCGATGAGTTTGAACCTTTTCCCTCAAAAGCAAGTGGTGAGTTAGTGGCCAAATAATATCGCATCTTGTGGGACGATAAAATCCTTATTTTGGGGTCACGTGACTGGCAATCTAGCGTCAGTTTAATGGAGAAATGATATAAATGAAACAAAATAAGGTTTTGCACCGTCTTCCTTAGCGTTCTGCAATCGCTGCAACACTTCCTCTCTCTCTCTCTAAAGTAGTTGATCATAACTCTATGATTCTTAATTTTCTCTTCTCACAATCAGGCTAAATTAAAAAAAACATTTTTCCTTAACTAACATTGCAATTTATATCAAAAGATAATTAATTCAACACATAATTAAAGATTAAAAATTAAACTTTGATATTTCAATTGAAAAATTCAAGAATTCAGTTATGTGGATCTATATAAGATTGGCAATAATACTAATATATTGAATTCAGTCAGGCAGTTTTTTGATATTTTTGCACGTTAAGTTATTTATAAATTCGAAGAATAGACAACAGAAAAGTCTCGTAGTAGACCAGAGTTACGGTCTAAGTTTGTTTGGTCTAGTAAGAAACTCACTTTATCAGTTTCCTACTGAACCAACATCGTTTTCTCTAAAAGTAAAGCAGTGACTTCAATATTTCGATAGCTCTATTTGTTTATGATAACTTTAATGCCAAATTAAGGGTGACCAACATACTATTTTGAAAACAAATTTAGACACAGTATGAATTTTTTACCCAAATCAAAATGAATATAATATTTATTTTTTAAATTAAATTATCATTTTATGAAATTAAAATAGTCTTCACACTATCCAGTTTTCTATAACTTCTATCAATTTTTTTTAGCACAGACTCGACTATCAAATTTGAAACCGATTCTGCCTTATGTTTTATCCTAAAAACAGCATTATTCAAATTAGAGATTTATATTTAAAACAGTATTGTAGTCATTACTCCTTGTAATATTTACACTAAAATAACTGTCAGGTGATAAAAAATGTGTTTTGTCTAGTACGAGGTTTTTTCCAGTTCAGTTTCAATTTTTTTTTCGTCTAATAGGAGGTTTGTCTACTAGGAGGCTGGTTTACTAAGAGGATTTGCTGTATTTGACATTATTTGATATACTATATAACTTTATATGTCTAAGCTTTCCTATCTAACTAAGAACATGAAGAAAGTAACCTCTTTTTGAACACAGCTTAGTTTGTGGTGTACCATATATTATGTACAATAAGCACCCAACGTGTTAATAGGTAGTAGTTATTGTTCAGAACGAGTTTTATCAATTGGGAACTTGCACTAAGAAAAACATAAATCACGTCCTAAAAATATCCTTTTTAGATGACTATTTTTCAACGTTCCTAGCTACTATCATTTCTTTGTGATGCTTTATTTTCAATACATAATTGTATTGTGTTCATTGCAGGTACACGGTACACATATGAGAGAATAAGATTGCTGCGCAGGTATTAAGAACAAAGAACATCGCTCGACCGCTGATCCCAAACCACCAAATTATATAAATTATTGACGAACCTGCACGGCTTGTTATTTTAATAAAAAATAAGTAGGTTATATTGTTTGAAAAACCATTAATAACTTACTTTGATTATTAAATTCAATATGGACGCTAACCATATTTCTTATGCAACTCTTGGAAACATCATGAACCAACTAGAAGAGTTGAATAAGGAAGCCTTTTGTAATGCTGGTACAGGAACTATGAAATTCCTAAATTTCGCAAACATTGTTATAAAGGAAATCAATCGTCGCAGGAAAGATAGAACAATCAACATCGACGAGATAGCTGAATTATGTGAAAAAATTTACGAATGGCTAGCAGGCTTCCATCATGTGAATGCTGCGTTGGACAGATTTAATGCCGAACCACATCTATTGGAATTTACACCAAGCATAAATTCCGTTCTTCGTGATGTGAAGAAATCAATTGAGAAGAATTTCTTCTATAGAAAATTTTGTGTATCATACGAGGATCATATACAGCAAATAGAGAGCTGCAAGTTCCATCTTAGAACACACGATGCTATTATCGCCATTCACAATCTATACAGCATTACTAAAACAATTATTAAAGACCGAGAATATAATTTCAACGTATATTATGGATCTTCAAGCTTCAACGGAAGGACTCCTATTGAAATTTCATTCTTGCAACTATGCTGGGATGATAGCAACACTCATTTGACTTTAATAGAAGGGCCGGATTACACATTTAATTCTCAGCCCATCAAGAGCACAACCTTCCACGCATCATTTTTTAATATTCTAACTTCCACATCAACTGAAGTTTGGTTGAAACGGAAAAACCTCACAGACTTCAGAGGCGATATGTTAGATAGATGTACAATATATCTGAGTGACGATGTTCTTTCAAACTTATTAACTGTCCTATCCGGTTGTAGACATATTTTGTTCAGGATGTATCGATAAATGGTATGAAGCCAGGAACGATTATAGCTGTCCTTCTTGCCGCACAGTTTCTCTTGAATACATTCGGGCCACTGGATACAAGAATCTTCTCTCAATGCTCCCTGGATAAACAGTTTTAATGTCCATTGTATTTGTGGTGACACCATATATAATGTTAGCACTATTTGTGTTCTAATCTTAAGTTTTCAATAATACTGTATTTTCTTCTAGAATGTTCCTTTTCCCTCTCCGTTCGGTACACGTCCAAAATTAGATCACTTCCAAAATATGTATTTTTTATTTCTTCTTCTTAATATTTCTTATTTCCGCTTAAGGTTTATGTTTTTTTCTGTGTAGTTTTCAGTTTATAGTTTCAATAAATATAGTAGATTAATGTCATAATAAATAGAGTAGCTGGCATACGAAAGTTACCAGGAACTCAATTAGTGACAGAGTATAAAAGATGTGCAGCCTCAATGGACGTCCTCTTTCTACAACTGAACTCGTTATGACATGTCAATTAGTTATAATGCACTTCATGCAATTTCTGTATTCCTAAAAGTTCAAATCCATTTGTTCAAGCAATTCCCTCTCTAGTGTAAGTTATATTTAATCTCATCATTTATAACTATGTTTTGTATTTGTAATTTTCTTATATAGGTAGGCACTTAAGATATTAGTTTCAATATCCCTCTCCATTTTATTTGTTTTGGGGCCTTTAGGCAGTTATAGGTAGGTAAATAATTCATGAATATGTTGTGTGTCATTTAATTTGTAACATCGTGCGCATAATTTATATTATAAGCACAATAATAGGTTCGTAAATAACTTAAGTCAGGATTGCAAATGTACTTATAGTTCAGGTCTTAGTTTGGGGTCTAAAACCCACTGGCTTAGGTTCTACTAACTCAGTCGAGGGCCTACTTAGTCAGTAGCTTACTGCCTACTTGTTCAACCTACTTCTAACCCCCACTGACAATTCTTCAAAACTGAATCCTACCTACAATTTGTTTACCATGTTTTCCTACCTACCACACCTACCATCTGGAAACACGTGCCCTATCAACTATACGTATCAGATTGGTTCCGTACCTAATTATTATACTAATAATACTATTATCGACATTTCTCATATAGGTACAGTGTATTATTATCAACATTTCTCATATAGTTATGTTGTATTATTAGTAACAATTGTCATATAGGTATGGGTCTATTATTTTCAACATTTCTCATATAGGTAGGGTCTATTATTTTCAACATTTCTCATATAGGTAAGGTGTATTATTTTCAACATTTCACATATAAGTAGGGTGTATTATTTTCAACATTTCTCATATAGGTAGGGTGTATTATTAGTGACATTTCTCATATGAAGGACGGTGTATTATTATTAAGATTTCTTCTCATATAGGTAGGCAATATAAAATAGTCAATTTTATCCATGTTTTTCATCAACCCTTCTTGGTAAAATCTGAAATTTTGATATAAGTGACATAACTGAAACTCTAGATTAATATAAAATAAATAACAGCTAATGACCATATTAAAGTATTTATTTATCTGAAATGATGAATTCAAAAAAATTATTTTAGATATCATCATGGATTCTAATTATAATAATTACGAGTAAAATTTGAATACATAAGTGATAATATCTTAAAAAAGTTAACTAGACATCTTTTCCCAGATGCTCTATAAAAATTGAAGTATTAATGGATTGTCTTGCAAAATTTACATTTGAATACCATTATTTTTTATATTTTATTGAATAACTTCCAAGTGACGTCTTGTAAATAATATGTAAAATACGTCACTTTATTGATTTATAAAAACCCTTTGATCAAATATAGTTAACTATAACATGGGAGCATACCAATGTATTTAATAGAATTTAAAAAGAACTACGCACCTTAATTTGATGTCATAATTATTATCATAATATCTCTATCACGGCTCTTCCATAACAGTCGCCTGCCAAGCGCCTGAAGCAAGCAAACTGAAGAAAGCAACCCTACACAAACAGAACATGTTAAGACAGACAAATTACTTGTTCCAAGTTCTCTTCAGCTAATTCAAACCAAACAATATATGAATATACATTTATTATTCATATGTTCTACACTTTTGGCAACTGTTAAAGGTTATTAAGTATTGCTTCAATTATATTTTGATGAAATATGCCAATTATTAGATGCTTTAAATAGATTTTCCCCCATTCTCTGTCAAGTATTCAATTTCTCCCCCATTCCCCCAAGCAGTGGTCGTTTTCCCCAGATATGGGGAAATTCCTCCGTCAGTGGCAACCCTGAGCCATACTGCATACATAAGTGCCTCAGGATGTGAAACAAATAAAACTACCTAATTAGGTAGATTGGCTTACATTTTCAATGTCAAATTATCAGGAGACAAGTGAGGTTTGATTAAACAAACTTATTGTGAGCAGATTCTCAACGTTATTAGTGATTTTTTGGAGCTAGATTTACAATTTAAACTAGATAGAGGTATTTCAAATCTCAACAGTCTAACAGATCTAAGGCAAAATAGAATGGTCTTGAAATATGTGCCGAATTAAGCGGTAATAAAGAGTTGAGAAACAAAAGCTAAGCGTAATGATCGGTACACACTTTTAAACCCTTCATAAAAACTGTCTGTAGAATCCAGTATCTTCAAACAGATATAATTGTATATTTAAGTGAACCGTTTGGGAAATAGTTCGACGAAGTGTTTTATACTATATTCATATTCACAGCATAAGCTGTAGGGGAGAAGCGGGATCATTCGGACAATTTTTGTTAAAAGCTGAATAATTCGTGAACTAATCTGAATTTAACTATTTAAAGATTTCTGTATGTAGATAAAACATCTTACCTCAATCTGTATTAAGACTGTTTTACAATTTAAACCTTCATTCGAAAGTTATAAGACAAAATGTAGGAGGGATTCAAGTGACTGAATTCTCCTTCCTAGAGGAACATTTCGGACAAGCTGTGAGAATGATTAGGAAACCATAAATATGGGTAAAACAATGGAAATTTCACTAATTAAATGATAGGATTGAATTTGGATCTACTAATTTAATTGAAGTAAACCATAATGACTTGTTATTCACAGTAATAATTCATCGTATTTGAAATTTTTTCATAATTATAATGATTGAACATTTATTTCCAACAAAATGTAGATGAGAAATGATTCTTTCATTAATTAGCTATATATTAAAAAAAATTATATAACTATTTCCGTTTACTTTGGTTATAAATATTTCCTTTTTCTTGGAGTTACGCCACATTAGTAAATTAAATCTTAGTTAATTTATGAAATAAAGAGCGAGTGAGACGACAAAAAAAGTTTCCATCCTTTTATTTTTCTAGAGCTTTCGAATAATTCAATGGTTTCGAAAGCTCTAGAAAAATAAAAGGATGGAAACTTTTTTTGTCGTCTCACTCGCTCTTTATTTCATAAATTTACTAAGATTTCCAAGAAGGAAGCCAATAACTTAAATTAAATCTTAAATATTTCATCGACTGTACGAAGCACTGAACGAACCATCCTAGTTTTGCCAAACATTCTGTTTCAGAATTACATATACAGGCTAGGGCCTGATCATCTGTTTTCGGTTTTCTATTCAATATTAAAAATTTATGTATAGGGAAGAAAAAATACATTTAAATGAATAACGAAGATTCTATCATTTTTTGTTTATTTAGTTATGCTAATTTTAATATAAAAATATCTAATCAAACTGATTTAAAAAATTTTATTTTCGAGAAAAGTAGGTTTAGTATTTTAGATAATATTTACCTACCTTTATACGTTGGGATATTTTTTTGGATTCTTTGTATTCTGTTACATATAAGGATTCCTTTTAATATTATATTATCTTGAAATATATTCACACAAAAATTTAATTTGATTTCAATTCAAGTTTATTTTATTCAGTTCTATTTAAATCAGAAAAAGATATAATAGTTTAACCTATCTAAGATCTAAAGTCTGTACGCTGAAATGAAATCATTCAAATTCAGAGACAAGCACAACCGCATGCACGCTAGGGTATATAAGATCGTGAGATCCGAAAAATCACCACAGTGCTTTCTGGAACGTCCTTAAACGAGGTTAGTAACGATGTGCTCTTGTTATTCTTAGGTTATTTTAGTTCTACCTAATCAGTATTCTGGATATTACTATTTGAGTGATTAGCCTGCTTGTGTTATTGTCGAAAAAAGAATATAATCTACCGTCACTTGCATTATAAAGTTTGTAAATTAAACTTCCTTTTACTATCTTTTATTGAATACAGATCGCCGAAGTTGGAAAATTAGATTATACATATATATGTATCCAGAATATTAATTTATCTCTTCATTTATACATATATAAACTCCATATAATTTTAATTACGCATTATATCATGTTCTTGACGATATAGGATATTGGTTTCTATATTAGGCCTAAAATACCATTTCAGAAACTTTCATCGCAGCCCACTATAGTCTTATTTGATTTTCCAGTCCAAACCTCATGTTAGGCCTAAAATACCATTTCAGAAACTTTTATCGCAGCCCACTATAGTCTTATTTGATTTTCCAGTCCAAACCTCATATTAGGCCTAAAATACCATTTCAGAAAATTTTATCGCTGCCCACTATAGTCTTATTTTATATTTTTTTCATTTAATTTGTGACTTTTTCTTTAAAATAAAAGTGACTTTCTTTGTGACTTTCTCTAAAACCTTATCTTCCTCATCTCTCTTCTTCTTTTCTTTCAATTATCTTTTGTCAATCTATTCACTGTATCCGGTTTCTAATTACATTTTCTTTGTTTTACTTTCACAACTGCGTAATGTCTGAATTCTGGAATATTTCCTAATATGAGGTTCTTCTCTAAGGATGAGTTGATGAAATGTGGTTGTTTGAAACCTGAGATAGATATAGAAAACGTTATAGGAGAGATTATATATACAGCTTAAATACATATTTAGGTAATATATCTTTTAAAAATTTGCTATAATATATATGGTTTTAGAAAAACTCGTCGTCGGACAATTCGCCAAGATCATTTCACAGAGTGATTTATGATTTACTGGTGTGTGCATCATTTATAAATAAAATAACTTAATTGAATCTTTTTCTACCTTAGCCTAACATTATACATTTAAAATTCCATAAAATTATGATTGTACAAATTTAATTACATATACTGTTGGACATAAATCACGCTGTGAATTGTCAACGACGTGTTTTCCCGTAATGAATGGTTCGGGAGCGAGTGAGTTATCGGGTCACCAATATTTCTTTAGTGTATGCAAGATTTGGTCTGAATTTTTGAGGTATATTTTTCATTCTTTTATTTCGTGTACCTAATTTATCAGAGTGTTAGGTCAAGGAGTCTCATCCCTGAGAATAAAAATAATTTACCTAGTTATGAAATACGTTCAATAGTCAATATAATTGCCCTTAAGACAATTCTTTACTAGAACGCTTTTTTATTTTTCGGTAATTAGTAACAATTACTGAAAAATAAAATAAAGTTAATAAAAGTAAACTAGTACTATTCTAGTATCAAAGATATTATACTACAATAAGATACACAACTCTAAACAATTTCTGTTTGCCACGTGGTTTCGAAAGCAGGAAATAGAATTGAAATATAATAAGGACAATCAATGTATGTTGTTTGCGTGATGTCACAACAGCAACGCTCTAAAATCTTTTTTAAGACAATTGAAGAACGTAACATTATGAAAACTGTTTATTTATTTCCATTATAAGATTTAGTGATGAATCCATTCATGTTATTCACACTGCTTAACCTTAATTTTCTATTTATGTGTGTTGCCTTGTTGACGTCACAGTCACAAATCTCTCAATTTGCGACAACAACAGCTCTCAAAGCTTTACTCTTTATTACCTACCCTAGAAGGAATACCAATATTGATAGGTAATTACAATTGAGTGATTTGTGACGTGCCTTAAGCAGCAAGAGAACAAATTTAATTTAATAGAAAATTAGGGGTTTAGCAGTTAAATGATTTATTTCATATATATTTATTTATTATATTATACAAATGGATAAAGATTTTTTTCACAAATTTACCTCCTTAATTGCTTTGAATATGATTTAAACATTTTTATTAATCAAGCTACGGTCCTGAAAATTTATACCCAAATATATAATTAAATTCTCTGTCGTTTTTGTTCATGGTTTTTTTTTATTAAACCCATAAAAAACGATCGAGTTATTCGAATTTCTAACCGTTTTCCAAAAGCCTAAGGCTTCTACAATTTTGAACCTACGGATTTGCTTTTTATTGCATTCGAAGTGCAATTCAAATTTTTATAAAATCTTGACAGCGAATTTTTGATTTCCAAATTGGTTTTTGAAATTCTAATTTTTTCGTGAAATTTTCTTTTTTAATATTCAATATTCCGAAAAATAATTCGAAAATTGAAAATTGAAGTGATAATTTTGTACAGAATTCTTTGGAGAATCAATGCAAAAAAAACCAATGCCGTAGCTTCAAAATTGTAAAAGCCTCACGCTTTTCAATTGTAAAAGCCTTACGATTTTCAATAACAAAATTTGCATTGATAAAAATGTCTTCAAAAACCATGTACAGTCCCATCAAAATTTTGCTGTTACGACGTCACGCACACAACATACCTCGATTGTCCTTACAAAATTTAAATTCTATTTTCCGCTTTTGAAACCAGATGGCGCCATAACGCACTTTTAAAATAGAAATTGGCGAGAGTAGTATATATTATTGTAGTGTAATATATTTGCTTGTATTATGAGGTTGTAAAATTTTCTTCATAATTTCATAACAATTATAATGACTCTGAATAATGAAAAAAAGCATACAGTGCTAATATTCTATATATTCTATGTTTGCTATGGAAGTCAAATATTTCAGTTCTTGTATTCCTTATTGACATTTTATATTATTCATGTTCAAATTCTACTGCAAGTTCAGAAGGACTATTTTCTTATAGTATATTTCATGATTGAAAACTGAGACACAATTGGATCTTGGTTAAACATTTATTTATTTGTGATAAATTAACGTGTTTTTCGGCGTACCTTGCAATTTGAAGCATAAGCTATTATATAGAACATATTTGTTTCTCAATATTATCGGCAAATTGCGCGGTACATATACACACATGGTTACCATGTGGCTTAATGGTTATAATGTGG
>CANNZV010003231.1:15157-69275 GCA_947561585.1 Caprella mutica | reverse complement strand
GGTAGAGAGTAGAAATGAGGTAGTAGGTAGGCAGGAGTATAGAGCTAGGTTAAGGAATAGAGGGGGAGATGTAGGAGATAGGTTAAATAGGGTTTTAGAAGAGGTTAGGCAAGGGGTAAGATTAGCACGTAGTAATTTAAAGAATAGTCTTAGAGCATGGGAAAGGGAATGGTGGGAGGAGAAGATTAGGGAGTGCGAGGATGCTAGTAGGAGGGGAAAAGTAGGGGATATGTATAGAATTTTAAGGAATTTAGGGACTAGGGGAGGGAAGGCACCAGCTAGCACTACAATCACAAATAGGGAATTTAAGGAACATTTTGAAGCAATTTCGAGGGATAGGTATGAGGAAGATAGGGAAACTTTAGAAGAGGTATTAGGTAGAGTTAGGGATTTAAGAGGGAGCAGGCAAGCAGAAGAGGCAAACTAATTAATGAATGAGGAGCCGGGAGAGGAGGAGATGATCAAGGAGATCAAAGATTCTGCGCCTGGGGAAGATGGGGTTAGGATAGGTTATATCAGGAATGCGTGTAGGGAAGTTAAGGAAAAGGTAGTTAAGATGGTTCAGTTTATGTTTTGGGAAAGTGCAGGTAGGTGGGAAGAGGGTTTAAAGGGGGGATTAGTGGTGTCTCTACACAAGAAGGGAGATAGGAATAATAGGGATAATTATAGGGGGGTGTGTCTGTTAGCTATGGGAAGTAGGATTCTAGCTAGGGTTATTTCTAAGAGGCTTAGATGGTGGGTAGAAGAGTTAGTGTTAGTTGATGAAAATCAGGCAGGTTTTAGAAGGGGAAGGTCGACCGCAGACGCGACCCAGGTCATGGTGAGGATATGGGAAGATGTTAGTGATTATAGGCTTAGGACAGGGGGTCTGGGGGATAGGGAACCACAGGCAAGGCTTCTGGACTTGAGGAAGGCATATCCTCGAGTAAATAAGCCTTGCTTGTGGAGTATTTTAGATAGGTATGGGTTAGGTGGGAATTGCTTAAGGGTAATTAAGGATTTACATGAGACGACGGAATATAGGGTTAGGGGAAAGGAGGGGGTTAGTGAGAAATGGGTGCCAGCTAGGGGTTTGAGGGAGGGGTGTGCTACTTCGCCAGTTCTGTTTAACGTTTTTCAACAAGCGGTGATCAGACAGGCGGAGGAAGCTAGAAGGGAGCTAGGGGGTGAAAGGGTGGGAATCAAGTGGCACTGGATACCGGGGGGGGGGGGGGGTCTTTCGCGGGAGCAGGTAGGTGGGAAAAAGGGTGCTCGGAGGCAAAGAGTCTGACCTTAACATCGTCACTCTTTGCCGATGACACTACCATTATAGGTGAGGGGGTAGAATTAGAAGAGGGAGTAAGGAAGATTAAGGAGGTTATGGGTAAGTTTTAGGAAAGGAATAACGAAGATAAGGAAGAGGTTTTAGTTTTTGGGGATAGTGATAGTGAGGGAATTAGGGTGCTAGGATCTTGGATGGGACCTGGAGAGGATAGTAGGAATAGGATTAGACGGGCAAATGGGTTATGGGCTAAGGTTAAGGGGCAATTAAAGGGATCTAGGCTTAGTAAGAGGTGGCAGGGTAAGATTTTAGAAGGTTGTGTAGAGAGTGGATTATTGTTTGATTGTAGTGTTAGGGTTTGGTGGGGGAAGGATATAAAGAAGTTAGGTTAGGGATTATATCGATTAGGACTAAGATAGAAGTGAGGGTACTAGAAAGGTTAGGGCATGTGATGAGGATGGGGAACGATAGGCAGGTTAAGGCAGCTGTGTTGGGGTGGTATGAGGGACTAGAAGGACTGGGGAGAAAGAAAGGTAGGAAGAGGAAAACGGGGCTGTATTGGAAGAGGTTACTTAGGGAGGCAGGTGTGGATTATACGGATGTTGAGAGGTTAGTGGGAGATAGGGATGGGTGGAAGAAGATTGTGAAGGATAGGAGGGAGCATTTGGAGCTATGGGAGAGGCAGCAGGGGCACAAGTACGAATGGGGCAGACGGGAAGAAAAGGTAGATAGGGTAGTAGCTCAGGATAGAAGGGTAGAGGGTTTTAGGTGTCACTGGGAAGGATGTGACAAGGTATGTAAGTCTAGGGGCGGGGGAGGGGGGGGGGGGTTTAGTGGTGCATGAGAAAAGGATGCATAGGTTAGCTGAGGATAGGGTTAGGTTTAGTTGTGATAGGTGTGGCGTAAGCTCAGAGACTGAGGGGGCTAGGAAGTTAGTCGGGCAAATTATGCTAGGCATGTAAGGAGTTGTAGGCAGGTATGGGATCCGGGGGTGCAGGTAGAGGGGGTAGGGTTACATGTGGAGGAGGGGAAGAAGTAGGGGTAAAATTAGCAGTAAGGGGTTTTAGAACTAAGTGGGTTATGTGCATTTTTTGCAGGCGGGAGCAGTCGGCGGCAAACCTCGCTCGGCACCAGAGGGGCTGTGGTGGTCGGGAGTCGGAGGAGGGACCGCGCCCCTGACGGGGGCGTTTGGTCATGATGATGATGATGAAGACATCATCAGAAGATATGCAATGCAAAAGTGTAAGAAGATCAAGCTGGACATGTTGATGAAGTGGGCTCTACCTGAACGATTTAATGTAGGGTTTACCTGAACGATTTAATAAGTGAATTTTTCTATAGAATTATAGACATTTACTTTTAAAATGTCCATTTTCTTTTTCAAATTAATGTATTAATATTCTGTGTTGGTGAATTCATTGTAATATATATATAGAAAATGTCTTTTTAATGTAATATACTTTTAAGGTGATTTAGAAAATTTCTTTAGCATCAATAGGAATAAGAAAAGTATCTTCTGTGAGATATTAATAAAATTTATTCACCCTTTCTGGTCGCTAACTTGTTTTAAAGTCAAATTGGCGAGCACTAGGGGAGTATGTTATTTTATTGAAACTACGCTGGACAACACCTCATGGAATTCAAGGATAAGAAGAAGATGGATGGAGACTACATTATATCATAAATAATATTATTATTTCATATAAACTATATTTAAAAATATTTTTTAGAATAGTGACCCAACCACATTCATTCTATCGTTTTCTATATAGTACATATAGAAAGAAAATTTAATTGGGTGAACTATGTCAATTTTTTTGGTCCATATAATATACAGTTCTATTTCATTTCTATTTATTTAATTAGTACTAATTCTATGTATATCATATTGAATTAATATCATAACGATTGGAAAATCATAAATTACTAACCTTTTCAATTATTACCCATCTATATTAATAATATTATAGTAATAACAATATTTTTTTTTAGAACAGTGTACCCACCTCTGTTCATACTATCGTTTTCTATATGGTACATTTAGAAAGAGAATTCAATTGGGTGAACAATGTCAATTTGTTTTGGTTCCATATACTAATCAGTTCTATTTCATTTCTATTTATTTAATTAATACTAATTCTATGTATATCAGATTGAAATGAAATCATAACGATTGGAAAAAAATTACACATCTTAAATTACTATCCTTTTCAAATCAATCATTATTCATCTGTCAAACACTCCTTTTTTTTCTATATAAAAAATAAATTCACAATTACACATCTTAGATATTACACTAAACTTACATATATATATATTTCATCAACACGTTTATTACACCTGTCAAACTATCCTTTTTTTCCAAGTAACAATTTAATACACAATTATATAAAAACTACCCTTTTCACTCATCAATCTTCACTTGTCAATCTCCCCCTCTTAAACATAGGATCACCACCCACGAATATGCTAATTATAGCCACGCAAGAATACCCCTTGTAGAAAATCCCCCCTAACTCCACTACTTTCAACGACATTGAAGTCGATTGACTGCCAGGTTCATAAAAATTCCCAACTCCCAAATGATCAGTACCACAGTTTGCTCCACTGTAAGAGTTTGGAGACTGGCAAGGTTTTGGTAAAGGAGAGCCATCAAGTTTAGCATCACCAGTTGAACTAAACTGCGTCCATCGCTTTATTGCAGATCACTATTTTGTGAATAATTTTAATAATATTGATTGTACAGTAGTGAAACTTTGGTCACTGGAAGATTGCTTCTATTGTTAGTATCTTGCTGAAATATTTTTTGAATCCATTCGAAAATTGGAAAGTTATGAACGTTTATGTATTTTGAAGGCATTGTAACTGTCCATCGCTTTATTGAAGCTCTGTGAAAAGGCCAAAAAATGGGCGATTAACTTCTATCGAGAGGGTAAAAATTGTAACAGGTCCTACAGAAGGGATGACTCTTCTATATTAAGCTAATGAATTTGTAAGGGATAAGAGAAACATAGTTTCTGTTGTGGAAGATCCCGACACCAACCCAAGGAGAGATGAGGGTACGAGGAGAAGCTTTTTCACCTCGAAATATGCGAAAACTACCCAAGCAGGTTTTAAGGCAGCCAAATAACACTCGTGCCTCCATTTTCGACAAGGCTGTCATTGGTTATTCATCCAAACAGTGTCTTAAATGAGACGACAAGGAACGTGGAGCCCATTTCCAGGCCTCCTATGGACAAGACCCAAAAGGAAAAAGGCATTAGATGTACACAGAATTACATGAAAACAAACTTCCTACTTGTTCTTTTAACAGATGAGGAAAGAGCCACTCTTGATTGTCTGGATGAATGGGTTAAATTTGGATACTACTGAAGCTGTTTATCCACACTGGTTTCGTCGTCAACAAGGAGGCTGTGGCTTTATGTTTTAAGCTGGCATCATTGGTGAATCGTTAATTGGCCCTTTCCGAGTACCAGTGGGTGTAAACCTAACAATCCAATCCTACATTGCCTCTTTTGTTGAGTACTTGTTCCCTTGGCCTAATAGTTTGCAATTATCTCGTTGGCAAAAGATGATTTTCTTGCATAACTTCGCACAATCTCATGCTTGAAGTGTTACAACTTCTTTCCTCATATCTCTGGGCATCAAGTGAGAGACTCTCATGACTTGAATGCCTTGTTTTCTGGTCTTAAGCCCCATTGGGCATTTCTGACCGTTTCATTTGAGACGTTACATCAGGACTGTTTTGACGTAAGACTAATGACAGCCTTGTCAAAAATGGAGGCACTAGTGTCATTTAGCTGCATTATGACCTGCCTACGTATTTTTCGCATATTTCGAGGGGAAATTGTGTTAGTCGTACCCTCATCTCTCCTTGGGTTTGTGTCGGGATTTTCCACAAAAGAAACTCTTGTTCTCTTAACCCTTCCATGTTATAAAGCTAATTATAGAAGAGTCCTCCCTTCTGCAAGACCTGCTACAATTTTTACCCTCTCGGTAGAAGTTAATCACCAATTTTTTGGCCTTTTCACAGTGCTGCAATAAAGCGATGGACAGTTAAAATGCCTTCAAAATACATAAATGTTCATAACTTTCCAATTTTCTCATGGATTCAAAAAATATTTCAGCAAGATACTTACATAGAAGCAATCTTGCAGTGACTAAAGTTTCACTACTGTACGATCAATATTATTAAAATTATTCACAAAATAGTGATCTGCAATAAAGCGATGGACGCAGTTTAGGTGCAGATAGGTTAGCCCAGGGGTGGGCACACATTGTGTTTTTCAGTGCCGAAAGATGGAATCTCAGTGCCAATTTTCTTTTCGTTTTCTAAATTGCTGGGATACTGAGTAATTATATAATGAGGTGGTATATTTAATTGAAGTACGAACATGTACAACGGTACATATTTTGCGCATAAATATTAGTAGTAGATTTATCATTTGGATTAAAAAGAATTAATAAATGATATAAAAAAAATTCTTCATGTGAAAATATCACAATAAAAACAAAAATAAGCTATCTTGCATAAGTAATAATAAGTAACTCATAAATTCACAGGATAAATTACTTACCTAACTTATTAAAAATGATTGCATAAATATTTACCACTGTGTTTGAATATCCCAAGACAAGCGTATGAAAGATGTAAATTTAACTGATCTTGATAAAAAGAGACAGAGATAAATAAATCAAACACCGGCACTATTGTAACAATAAACAAAAAATTCCTTATTAAGGGATAAAATTTACTATCAAAGTATCAAGGTCATTCATTACAAATATACTGTTCTACAATTAGTTGACCATGCACTTCTATATTATCCTTTTAATTTATAGAGCAGTCAGGGCTAAAAATTATTAATTTTCTTTGGAAGAAAATAAAGCACCGTTTCCCGGGTGGGCAGCGGTGCTGTTTTGAGTGCCAAAATAGCACTGAGTGCTGCATTTGCCCACCCCTGGGTTAGCCTGTTGGTATAAGAACATTCAATATAGGTACTAGTTAGATTTTGTTCAACAAATAGATTTGGTAAATAGGGTAGAGCTGAAAGTTCAAAATAATTTAAATAAATCTATTTAATTTTAGAGACGTATGGAAAATACATGATAGACTTACCTCCAATATTTTGTTTTGAAGAGTGATAATGATATCGATTGGTCTAATTCCTTCTTTTCAATGTGGTGGGTAAGGAGATGGATAGCTAATTAGTGAAAATCAGGTATATTTTGGTTCTCATTTAACATAAATATTGATATTTCAGGTTTCAGTTCAATCAAATATTACAAAAGAAAACAGAGTTTCCATATAAAACTTTCCTCACTAATATTCTGAATAAAAGAAATGCCCTCATTTCTTATAACTTTGACAGCAAGTTCAGAAGAATAATTAGTTCTTTTTAAGTTACGAGCCATACTTCAATATTGAAAAAAAGACTATGATGGCAATTATAATTTAAATAAAACTGAAGTTATCAGGATTACATTTCAATATGGTATCTAAAGGAAGTAAAACGAAAATTTAATAACACAAATATGATTTTTGCCTATTGAGGTAAAAAAAAATTATTTTATTTGGATCATCGGTATTTGAATTATCAATTAAATTGAATTATAAAACTAATCTAATGATTCAGAAACAAATCATTTTTTTTTTCAAGTAATAAATACTAATACCTACATGGCTATATTTTTGAAGAATAAATGAATTGAAAATAACTACTGCATGGTTGACTGTTTAACTCAAGTAAAAAATACAAACGTTGAACAAATTATAATAAAATTTCATAGAATACCACATTGCAGGGAGTGGCAGCAAACCTGCCATGGTCCTAAAGATGTTTCCAATTTTTTTTTTAAATACAGTATTATTAGGAGAAAGTTTGTACTAAATAAGAGACTAATAGAAATTTATCTTGTATTTCTGCCACGAGATCCTCGAGAAAATCCATACTGACTTCGAGATCCGGAAGCCGTGCCACTTTCTGTTCCTCTTACAAGTAGAGAAACTACCATTCTTTATTATGAGATATAGCTAGTGCAATTAAGTTTCTAGTAGGAACAACAGTTAGTAGAAACTTATTTGCTCAATGCTATGATTTTTATTTGGTCAAGTGTTGATACAGATTTATTTGTGTTCATATAGTAAATTAATGCAAATATAAGGATAAATGTGACTAATAAGTAATTATAGGAAAAGAAAGGAATATAGCTATAGGAATTTATTAAAAAAATATAGAATGACTCGAATTCTTTCAACTCATTCCAAGCGGCCTAACTATATATAGACGCTCCGAAATTGGACCCACAGTCAAGCGGCAGGGTCAATGTACAGACGGTGTTTAGAAATATGACAAGTATTAACGTGTAAACACATATTTACCGGTTATTGTGCAATAATGCGCCCTACAGCTCAGTACTTGAAGAAGTGTTAGAGAACGGGGGGAGGGGGGGGGGGGGGGATAAAGGACAAACTGTTTGTCAGTTCTAAGTTGATGAAGCAGTTTTTATCTGGCGGTCGCTCTCTTTCTATTCATAAAAGCTAGTTAGAATTAGAAATATTATTTATAGAATTGATGAATTTCTTCTTTGTTTATTGTTATGTGAAATGTAACATTTTTTATATATTTAAATATATTTATATTTTTTAGATCGATTTATTATAATATTATTTTGTAATTAGATTATTGATGAAAAGAGTATTTTATTACAGAGTTAACTGGATTACTTATAATATTTGTGCAATTTTTCTCCACTCGGAACTCTTTATAAAGTTTAAACTATTGCATACGGTTATAAATAGAAATTTATTTATAGGTAAATCAGAGTGGGTGTAGGTCATAACCCCCCCCCCCCACCATCGGTCAAGAGCCCCCCTAGGTTATAAGCCCCCCTGTTTTTAAATTCTTATTTACCTATATTATTTAATCCTTATTGACACTTTTGTAGTTCATTACTGATTAGACATAAAATATATGTATATAGGGGGGCGTGCCGCCCCCCGAACCCCCTGCCAGGTCATTAAACAATCATGAAGTGTGCAGTAAAACAAACTAGCGGATACAACAAACTACATTAGCAACTCTCAGTTATTTCTATCTAAGTAGTTCTTCATTTGTTTAACTAGGTAAATAAGGATTAAAAAACAGGGAGGGGGCTCGTCACCGGGTGGGCTTATGAACTAGGGGAGCTCATGACCGTGGGGGGGGGGGGGGGGCTCTTGACCGTACCTCAATCAGAGTACATTGTATTTGTATCTTAAAAAATCTTATTAATAAGTGTATCTAGATACTTTTTGTGAGTGAATCTAGATACATTCGACAATTCCAATAACCAGCTTCACTTAATAATAATATTAGGTAATTTATTTCAGTTAGACATTCTAGCAAAAAAATAGAAGTAAAATATACTATAACGTAATAAAATAAAATTGATATTGATAAATTTATCATTGTGAAATATATACAGAAATAAAATATAAAACCGATTCAATCATAAAGAGGTAAAGAAAAATTATTTAGTTAAATAGAAATTAAAAATATATTTCATATAAAAATCTTATGATTTCATATCATTATCTGTCCAATTTTCCTCCATTGGTTTGATATATAGTTCCAGTCGCTATGTTTCGGTTTAGATGAACGCCTGTTAGCTTTGCATTCAAATACTTCTTGATATTAGCTGCTCAATATCCATAGCGATTGTTCACAACCTATCCTTTCGACGCCTCTGTATACACTGAACAGTCTGCTAAAGGGGCCTTTAAGCCCCGTCCAGACGGTCAAATTTTTCAGAGAAGTGACAAACTTAATGACAAACTAAATGACGATAACTTCCTAGCGTCAGCAAACCGTCAAACTTTTCATCAGTTTTTTTATTCCAACATGTTGGATATTGTCAGCAAAAAGTTTGTCAAACTATTTGCTGACGATAAAGTTTGAAGTACACACTGACTTTCCGGCAATAATATTTTTTTATTTGCGCGTCATTTTAGTTTGTTACAGCTAGGTACACCTACAAAAACCTCATTTTCTCAAACTTAGTATCTATCTAGTTACAATGGCTGACAACAGACTCTTTAATACTTGGTTGTATTAGAATGTATTAGATCTAAGTTATAGGTAGGCTACCTACGTTGTGAATTGTTTTCTATGATCTACTTTTGACTATCCTTTTCAAGACGATATTTTGTCATTAAAAACAAATTATTTTTTCTGGTTTCTTACTGCTCTAAATTTAAAAAATATACATACCAAGTTATATCATTTTTTTTTCACGATATAGAACATTAATTTTGACGAAACTGACGCCAGTGAACCTCAAACTTTTGGCGAGAAAATTTGACCGTGTAGACACTCCTTGAAAACTGACGATAAGTTTGTCATTTAGTTTGTCATTAAGTTTGTCACTTCTCTAAAAATATTTGACCGTCTGGACGGGGCTTTACACGAGCACTGGTCAGTGTTACTATTCACCACACTTTTTTCACCACACTGCCCACCAATTAGCTCAGCGCCTTTACACGAGCAGAATGTGCTTTGGTGGGCACTGACACTTTAGTATCGTGGTTAGCATCTAATATGCTATTAAACACTAACGCTGTTAGTGTTTCATCTTTATAATCTTTAGATTTTATTTTCCATAGGCATGGGTGCTCTTCAACTAGGCCAATGAAAGGGGTTGTTGATTGTCTGGCAATCGCTACTGACAGACAGTGGCACTTTGTGGTGAGCGTTCGCTCTCAGAGCGATAGCTTGGTCACCACCAAGTTTTGCCAAAAAGGGGGGGGGCAAGTAGCAAAGTGGGCGTGGCATGGAGCAGTGTCACCACAAAGTGGCACTGAGCACTTACCGTGTAAAGGCCCCTTGACTGATCGCACATCTGTTCTGGCAGCCTGCACAGCAGCAGTTACAAGCAGGAATCGATCGAATCTCACGCCAACAACTAGCAGCTTTGCTAACCGCGCCTGGCCGCTCAACCGCCTGCTTTTGGTGTGAACGCTTCAATGCATTACCGTGTTTCTCAAACACAGCCTGCGAGCTCAACTGCTTTTGGTGTGCAGACACCATAAGGAAAGATGATGCATTTGCAATGGAAAGATGTATACAGTGTGTTTTTTCTTTTCTTTTTGCAAGAATTTGAGCCTCCACTAGGAATATTTGAAATAAGAATTTAGAAAAAACAAATATATTTTCTTGAAGATATGGCTTGGTACTTACATTTCATGTGATACAAACTTATTTGAAACTCATTGAAAACACTTCTAAAGGCTATCTACAAAATGTGTGGAAAATTGTCGCCAGAATTCTGTAGGGAAAGACTTGCGCACTTCAAGACGCTTTTCGTCACCCTCTCAATTATTGCTGAGTCATAATTTGCAGATGAGAATCCACATGATATTGGCGAATGAAACTATAAAATGACAAAAAAGTAATAATATTTATTGCGATTGTGGACGGAAAATTATATTGTCCAAGCATTCATCACTTACGACGGCCCTTGTGACTCTGATAATGGTTCCTATAACATGGCTTTGCCGAAAGACAAAGTGTGGAAAACATGACGCAGAATCTGGTGGATGCAAGATGGTGCTCCATCTCATTGTACAAGAGTGGCTAAGCAGTTCTTGAAGAAAAATTTCAAGGACGAGTTACCAGAAGAGACACTGAGATCGTCTGGCCAGCAGCACTCAGTAAGAACTCAATCCTCTTGATTTCCATTTCTGGGCTACAACACAAAATATTTTGTATCCGGAAAAACCTCAATCCATTCATGATATGACAGAATTTAGTTTGTGAAGCTGTTTGGTAAAAATTATGACGCAATAACAATTGAGAAGGAGACGAGGACTCGAAGCACAGTTCAATGAATATTAGAAGTTATTGCAGTGCCTGGGCGCACACTGGTTTAAGGATTCCAGGACAATAACCCCCCGTGCAAAAAAAAACCCGCGGTCAAAAAACCCCGGTTCAATAAACCACCCGGACAAATACCCCCAAACAAAAACCCCCGGTGCAAAAAAAAAAACCGGTCTATATAAATAGCATAATTCATTTTTATTAATATATTAAACATTATTCAATGCGAACCAATAATTATTACATTTTCTTCGAAAATTTGACAAATTTTTTGCAAAATAAGGTATACCCAATTACCTATTTTATAGTAAAAATAAGTACAGTATACATTTTGTCACTATCAAACCTGGCCGGAGGGGGGCAAGCCCCCCCAAACCCCCCCCCCCCAATCGGACCGCTAACCTAACCTTAGGTGCACTATATCTCTTTATATTTAAAGCATATAGTAATTTTATTAATGAAAAAATAATGAAAATTAATTAAAATGAATTATGCTATATATATCGACCGGGGGTTTTTTGCTTAGGGGGTTCTTGTCCGGGTTTTTTTTTGACCGCGGGGTTTTTTTGCACGGGGGTTAATGTCCTGTCACCCGGTTTAAGAGTAACGGACAAACGCACGAACTAACACTGCATCAAAATGACGTCACACGCTTCGTTTTCTATTATCTTCAAAGAAAATGGACTTAAAATTATGGCAAACTAATATAAATAGTTAAAATTTCTTCCTCTCAGGTATCAAACAATTTTCTTGTTTCTTCAAGTATACTTTTTAAGAGGAATGTATAAAAATTTAGGCTTAGCTAACTAGCGTAGATTATAACGTTTTTCATACTATCATAGACCAAAATAATTAATAGAACCTTATTTGACATGGGTTTTTAATTATAATTATTAAACTGAAAAATAATATTACTATAAAATATATTTGGATTAAAGAAAGGAAGTTCCATGAATATTTTACTAATAATTGTTGATACAAAAGTTTGCATGAATGAAATTATTATACTATCAACAGCAGTGTAGAAATCAAATACATAATTTAACAAGAAATACATCGATAGGTAATAACAAATATACTAGATAGTTATATAGCTGTAAATTAATAAGTATATACAAGAACAAATTTTGTAAATATACTAGATATTTATATGGCTGTAAATTAATAAGTATATACAAGAACAAATATTATAAATATACTAGATAGTTATATAGCTGTAAATTAATAAATATATACAAGAACAAATAATGTAAATATACTAGATAGTTATATAGCTGTAAATTATACTACTATTCTATGACAAAAACAAAAATTAGTTTAGTAAGGTTTAACTTCTGCTTCAGAACCAAACTCATATCACTGACGTCAAAAGGAAATTATGTACAAGAACAAGAGAAGAAGCAGACAGGAAAGTGGCTCCATGAACAGTCACCTACCACCATTCGGTGACAATGCTCATGAATGCAGAAAAGCTACTTCGTGAAAACAGTCACTTACTAAGGAATGTGACAAAAATACCAGTGACTGACTAACGAATGGAAGAGGAAAATGAAGAGGTGATAGTGAATGAAGCCTACGAGAATGACAAGAACAAAATTACATGTGCATGATTTTATTTATTTTGTCTGCTTCTGATGCTGTGAAATACCCTGCATTTAACAAAAAAATCTATTAGAAAATCAATGATGCTCTCATTGCATAGAAATGGGTGTGAGCAGTTTTTCTTTATTGCAGTGATGGCAATATGTTTGAAGCCTATTTTGTGGGAATATATTTTAAAGCAATACAAAAAAACTGTTTCATATTCTTGGATACATGCAATGAAATCTTTGGAGCAATATGTTAGTCCCTAAGAAGAATTTAAATTGTCCTTATATTCTTTGAATGATAAGAACAAGTGTAAACTCAAATCTTGGGTGACGAATATATTGCTACTACATACATGGCAGTCTTTAAAGTTGGAATCTATTTTACTGTCATGGAACTTACTTAATCTGATAGCTAAATATCCACTGAAGTACGAAGCACTTGCCTCCGAAGAGTCAGAAATACCACCAACAATGGTCTTCCCATCAAAATGTTCTATGTCTTCTAAATTAACAACAGCTTCTTCACTTTGGCGAATAAATGGCTCTGGGTCATACTTGATGAAATTTTCCACTTCATGAGGAGACTCAGAAACTTCACAGTTTCCAAACATTGGAGGCCTTATAAGGGAAGCAACTGATAATCGGGTGTAAACAAGCTGGAAATCGTTGACAGTTGGATATCGCACTTTACTTCGCACTTTCCCAAAGAATTGCTCTAAATTGTCTTGATTCAAGTTCCTTGAGCTAAGATATGCAATACCTTCTTCTTTCAAGTCTTCACTGAGCTGAGATACACAATTTATGCTTTGAATAAGACCAGTTATAAACTTGCATTGACGAACCTTATTTATCTGCTCCAACCGTTGTAGCCAATCCAGAGCTTCCTTTTAAGAAATTTAAGGTTGAAGTGGATTTTTCAGTTAGAGGCCTCCTGAATATTACGCTGTCTTTAGAGCTCAAGGAATTTAAACAATCAAAGATGCCATTCATCCAATAACAGTATGAACTTGTACAAAGAGCATCAGCATCCAATTTATTGGTAGCAACCAGCCAGTTTAATGCGGCCGAAACAGAGTGAGACAAAACATTTGCAGCTAATTTGACTTTCATCTTTGAACCAAATTTGAGCCCAAAGATATGTTTATCTGTCAATTTTTTAACCATTCTGAATGAGCTTTTGCCATCTAATTTGTACAGTGCTTCTATATGATTCCATGTTGCAAGACCAGCATGACCGGGAATGTTAATGCCTTTCTTGCTTTCCAACAAGTTTCGGGCACTTCTCAATAAATGGGGAGGATCACTAAGTACATAATATTTCTTCCTATCTATTTTGAAGAAAGGTCGCTCAGAATTAACACCAAGAATGCGGAAAGTCTTGTTGAAATTTGATCCTTGATCAGTGACCATGCCTTTAACAGTAAAACCTGCGTCTTCAGTTACCTTGATGGAATTTTTGATCAGCTTCTCAATATCAGTGGAATTCATGACTGATTGGGTGAAAATATATCCAAGCGGAAATTTCCACCGCTTTTATATGCCATTGACCATGACACATATTGCAGAAGAAGCTAACTTGTTGCCTTTGCTGACTCCATCATCATCAAATCCGATCAAACTTCCTGACTTCTGATCCTAATGCAATCCAGCTCTAAGGGATATTTCATCAATAAGCAAGAAACCTAATCTTTCCTTATCAGATGAAGCATTTACCTTCATTTTTAGTAGCTTGGCAGATTCGGGTCTTATGCCTGGTGAAGATTTATATTTCTGAAGAGAGCGTGGGATTGTTGAAGGGGAAGGAAGTGGCAGCATTTGTCGCATCATCTTGTATCCAGCTAGTCCACTTCCCACCAATAAATTTGTGGCCAACCATTTCTGTTTCGGGGTGTATCTGGGAACTTTCAATTTCCTACTTATAATTTTCACTTTGTTTAATTCCATCAAATATGGTCCAAGGATTTTTTTGTTGTCTTTTTCAAATTTGGCTATGGAGAATCTTCTGTAGTTTATAATGCCATTTTTAAGATTTAGACTTCGGAATTTCTGATGACGTTTCTTGCTTTTGAATTTACATCTAGCCTTTTCAATCTGTATTGAAGTACCACCAGACAATGGATGATTCAGTCTTCTCTTGCATACATTTTTTGGTGATGTGATGAACGAAGAGGATTGGGGAATTTCACTATTTACTTCAAATTCCCTGTCAGATACTCTTCTTTTTTCAGACGATGAAGAACTCTTCTTTATGCTACGATTATTTGATGGAGTCGGTGAAGCATTAGATGTATCCTACTAAATGGAGAATAATGAATTATGAAAACTAAATAATTGAATAACTAACTATGTAGTGTATCACTGCATAGGCTTTTTTTTTATGCATATTTTATTGGACATGAAAACTTACAGCAATGGAATTGACAACATGAAGCCTCATTAGGATTTGATGGCGGTGGTGCAGCATCAGATGTATCCTGCTGAATGGAGAATAGTTAATTATGTAAACTGAATACTAGAATACCTGATATAGGTACCTAACTAGCTATATATATGTAGTGATGGGATGAAGAATTGGTGATTCTTTGTGGTATTGGCTTTATTAAAAAAAGTCAGTATTGGTATGGGTTAAATCCATGGCCAACACCAATACTTTGTAGCTACTATTTGTATATAATATGAAATAACTAACAGAAAATCTAATTTTAGTTCATCAAGAAATAAGGATTAAATAAAATTTAAAAGTTAGTTTAACTTTCAAAATCCTTTATTTTACAAATAATATTAAAGAAACAAAACTAAATAGAATTGTAAACAATTAAACATGAGTCATGGTTCATGAACATAAATAGAAATAAATTATATTTATTTGTATATTTATAATATAAAATTTGAAAATAAAGTTAATAACTACAAATTTTAATATTTTTATTTTCATGAGTTGAGTCATGAGTCTCATGAGTCATGTTTAATTGTTTAGCTATATTTCTAATTTATATGGTTTCTTTAATATTATTTGTTAAACAAAGGATTAAAAAGTTAAAACTAACCTTTTAAACCATATTTAATCCTTATTTTTTGAGCTGAAATAAAATGTCAAGCTAGTTAATACTTATTATATTGCTACACATTTTTTTACTTGCAAATCGATTAGTAAAGAAAGTAAAGAAAACAATTAGAAGCTAATAGAAAGTCAAAACTAGTTATGAATTATATATTTTATTATGTAGCTACAATGAACATGCAATAACAGTAAAATATATATATTAATATTATAACAAATATTGTAGATATGTAAAAGGCTAATAGCTAGAGTTAAACAATGTAAATACACCTTTTTTGGAGAGAAATTGATAAGTAAATAAGATGAAACTTACAATATTGTCTAGCTCTCTTTGCTGAAAAGATGAGGATACATTTGAAGCTAGAAACATATTTGAAGAAGATGAAGTTGCAGATGTTGAGAATTGTGAATTAGGTAGAAAAGAAAAAAAATTGTATATTAATATTTCGGTTAATCAAGTTACAAGAAAATATTATTGTAAAACAGGGATCTTTTCTGTTTGCTGGGCACATTTGAAAATATTAGAAATAAAATTAAAAAATATAGTGGAATCATATTTACTAACTTTTAAATTTAAATTATTTAGTTAGAAAAATACATACTTGCTATTTTAAATGATATATATAGAAAAGTTTCTGTTTCCTGGGCGCATATGAAAATATAGCAATAAATCGTAGAACTATAATTCTATCATAATTCTAATTCATAACCATTTAATAACTAACTAATAACCATTTGATAACTGTCTAATAGTAATTATATGATTATTATATAATATATAGTTATTATTTGTTTACAAATACATAATTCCTAATCTTCGTCATGAAGGAAAGGTGTTCTCATGAAGCAGAGGTCATTAAATAACAAGGCCTATCCATGATATAATTATAATTGCACTATTCTAAAAATTGCATTATTTTCAGATGCGCACAGCAAACAGAAAAGATCCCAAAACATGAACCATATGGTTCATGTAATATAGGTGCGAGAGAGATTAATCATTTTTGAAAAATATAGGAAATGGCTTAGATTTATGTAGGTAGCTAACTCACAGATCATTGAATATAGAAGATATCCCACTACAGTATTTTCAATTTTCTAGCGACACTTGGCAGCGAAGGAGTGCGTAACGTGACGTATCATTGGAGTTGCCTACGATTGATATATAATTTATTTCTAATTATTCAAAACACGACAAAAAGAGAATAGTATTGAATTTAAATATGCTATTTAAAATCAAAATATTTATTTAAGATATTAAACTGATAATAAAATTATACATTTATAAATAACATAATTATTTCTGTTCTGTACATGTTTTGTACGTGTGTGTGTTCAGTACGAATTTGAAGCGTTGGTTTATTCACAGACCAATGAATACCAAGATGTCCCAATACAGTCTTTTGAAAAATCTAGCGATTGTTGGCCGTTTTGGTTATGGGTCTGTGACGTATGGAATATTCTTACCACTTTCGCCAGACAACTATCTTTCTGAACCATTTCCACAAATTAGGTTTTCAAATGGCGTCCTTGATTCAAACCTTCCACAAGTAATATGATTTACGGAGTATATGAATAATATGACAGTTTAAATCATAGGTGTGGGTGTTAATTTATAGATAATAGATTCAATTAGGTATGCTGTTTTTAATTCTTGAATTAGCAAATACCTAGGCTAATTCAAGCTTTAGGTAACCAGGATTTTTTTATCGGAAGGCCAATTAGGTATCAACTAATGGCTGGCTGGCTGGCTGCTTATGTATTTTTCTCTACTGGCCCACTGGGTAGGTATACCAGACTCTAAACATGGGTTAATTGTAGCATAAAGAATTTTTTAGATCTATCTTTCCATAGGGCATAGATCAAAAGTATAAATGAAATGCTCAAAATTCCATGTCATCAAACATTTTTCCAAGAATCTTTGTGGGAGTTTTTGATTGAATTTTTGAAATTGGAGATTTCTGCAGGAGATCATCCTATATTACCAAACTTACCATTAATTTTTCTGCTGGTGATTTTCCATTAGGTAATTCCATTAATTTAGCTGCGGGAGATAATGAGATTATAAATCTGCTGTTGAGAGACTGAGAGTCAGAGAGTAACTCTCTCTCTAAATAAAATCTCTGCGGAAGAGAGACATTCTGCAGACTGGCATATTAATATCATAATATGATGTTACCATTTTCTAAATTTTAAGTAGGGTGAAGCAGGTAAATTGCGGTCCTACAACTAACTAGTAACTGCGGCCCCGGACCTTTAACCAAAAAACACTAACAAAAATAAATAGTAACTACAAAGTAGCAAGCATTGATCTTCTTTTTAATTTTTATGTCCAAAATTTCAATATGAATTAGGTTCAGCAGGCTCTTAGAGCAGGAGCCCAGGGGGAGCCAGGGGGGTCAGCCTAGCTGAAAAAGTTACTGATTTTAAATAGTATCACAATATTTCGCAGCAATTGCTGACCTAGGATCTGTACGTCTGCCGGGTCTCACCTGGTGGGTGCGGTCATGGGCGGGGTTTTAATGGTAGTCAAAACTGATCTAGATTAGCTGAATAGGTTACCACTTGAAACCAATTGAAAAATGTCCTGCATAACCCCATGCAACATTTATTAAGCCATCTGTGTAAACCATATTATTGAATAAATGATAATTTTTATCATGAAAATATATGTTACTGTTCTAAGAAAAATGATTATTGTATTTAATAATAAATAGTAGACTAAATCAACATGGCGTCATGCTATTTATGTTTTTGGATAAAAAAACTACCTATAAATTGAAGTAAATTAAAGTGTTACTATGAACTGCACCCACAAATTCTTTAGACAATTTAATATTTTTAAAATGTTATCTAAAGAACTCTTCCAAGCCTATATAGTATAAACTGCGTCCATCGCTTTATTGCATATTACTATTTTGTGAATAATTTTAATAATATTGATCGTACAGTAGTGAAACTTTGGTCACTGGAAAATTGCTTCTATGATAGTATCTTGTTGAAATATTTTTTGAATCCATGAGAAAATTGGAAAGTTATGAATGTTTATGTATTTTGAAGTCATTGTAACTGTCCATCGCTTTATTGCAGCTCTGTGAAAAGGCCAAAAAATGGGAGATTAACTTCTACCGAGAGGGTAAAAATTGTAGCAGGTGCTGCAGAAGGGAGGACACTTCTATATTTAGCTTTATAACTTGTAAGGGTTAAGAGAACAATAGTTTCTTCTGTGGAAAATCCCTACTCAAACCCAAGGAGAGATGAGTTTACGAGAAAAAGAATTTCCCCTCGAAATATGCGAAAAATACGCCGGCAGGTTATAAGGCAATGACACAAGTGACTCTATTTTTGACAAGGCTGTCATTAGTCTTACATCAAAACAGTCCTGATGTAATGTCTCAAATGAAACGGTCAGAAATGCCCAATGGGGCTTAAGACCAGAGAACAATGCAATCAAGTCATGAGAGTCTCTCACTTGATGCCCAGAGATATGAGGAAAGAAGTTGTAACCCTTCAAGCATGAGATTCTGCGAAGTAATGCAAGAAAATCATCTTTTGCCAACGAGATATTTGCAAACTATTAGGCCAAGGGAACAAGTACTCAACAAAAGAGGCAATGTAGGATTGGATTGTTAGGTTTACAACCTCTGGTACTCGGAAAAGGCCAATTAACGTTTCACCAATGATGCCCGCTTAAAATATGAGGCCACAGCCTCCTTGTTGACGACGAAACCAGTGGGGATAAACAGCTCCAGTAGGACCCAAACTTCAACCCATCCAACCAGACAATCAAGGGTGGCTCTTTCCTCATCTGTTAAAAGAACAAGTAGTAAGTTTGTTTTCTTGTAATTCTGTGTACATCTGATACCTTTTTCTTTTGGGTCTTGTCCATAGGAAGCCTGGAAATGGGCTCCACGTTCCTTGTCGTCTCATTTAAGATACTGTTCGGACGAATAACCAATGACAGCCTTGTCGAAAATGGAGGCACTAGTGTTATTTTGCTGCCTTATAACCTGCCTGGGTAGTTTTTGCATATTTCGAAGGGAAAAAGCTTCTTCTCGTACCCTCATCTCTCCTTGGGGTTGTGTCGGGATCTTCCACGATAGAAACTATGTTTCTCTTATCCCTCCCAAATTCACCAGCTAAATATAGAAGAGTCATCCCTTCTGCAGGACCTTTTACAATTTCTACCCTTTCGGTAGAAGTTAATCGCCCATTTTTTGGCCTTTTCACAGAGCTGCAATAAAGCGATGGACAGTTAAAATGCCTTCAAAATACATGAACGTTCATAACTTTCCAATTTTCTCATGGATTCATAAAATATTTCAACAAGATACTAACATAGAAGTAATCTTCCAGTAACCAAAGTTTCACTACTGTACGATTAATATTATTAAAATTATTCACAAAATAGTGATCTGCAATAGAGCGATGGACGCAATGTATACTAATAAGTTATTAGGTACTATTATTTTTTTGAATAAAATATACTTTTTAAATTTCAGAGAACCTAGTCATAATTTAACGAAGATCTTATATATCATCTCTGAAATTAAAAAAGTTTATTTTATAAAAAATTAAATAATAACTGAATAGTACTTTAAACGAATTACTTTGATAACTCATTTAATAAAAATAATGAACTATGACACTGTACTGTTTATATATAGCCTATCTATAAATTTTGTACATACCTAGTAGTGAGCAATTAGTTTCAAGTGGTAACCTTTTCAGCTAATCTAGCTTAGTTTTGACTACCATTAAAACCACGCCCATGACCGCACCTACCAGGTGAGACCCGGCGGTTCTAGGTAAATTGCTCGAAAACAATTGCTCGAAAGACAATTGCTCGAAAACAATTGCTCGAATGAACAATTGCTCGAAAAACAATTGCTCGAAAAACAATTGCTCGAACGAACAATTGCTCGAATGAACAATTGCTCGAATTATCAAATTGCTCGAATTATCAAATTGCTCGAATGAACAAAATTGCTCGAATTATAAAATTGCACAGTTTTCGATTTTATAAAAGTCAGTTATTCATGAAGTGGAGCTGCACCTAACAATCCTTGTTTCTTTTTAGTAATTGATCATTAATCATTCTATAAATGATTTTAGTTATAACTCATTCTGCATATAATCGATTTATAAAGCGTTTGTGTCATCTCGTATGTAATATGTGAATTGGAATCATGTGGTGAATCACTACTATTCATGTTTTTTTATCATAAAACCTGAAAATTTATTTATTACTAGCCTATTTGTATGTGGCACCTCAATCGGTGAAATTTCTCAAAGTTATGGCACAGTTTTAATAAATCTACAAATTTTTTCGGGTTTTATAATAAAAAAAATTAATAGTAGTGATTCACCACATGATTCCAATTCACATGTTACATACGAGATGACACAAACGGTTAAGAAAATAGATTATGCAGAATGAGTAAAAATTAAAATCATTTATAGAATGATTACTGCACAGAGAAAAAAGTATACTCATATCTAATGGGTCAACAATTTATGCTTTGAATCAATTTATTACGTGAGTTGGTTGGACTTTATTCATGTGTGTTAAAACAACTATGATGTGGTGTGTCAAACATTAGTTAATTCAATTCATTTTATAGATTGAATCAACTTACTATGAGAGTTAAAAGTTACTTTTTTGAAAATTTTACTATGACTGTTACTCACAACGACTGTTAATATAATGTATCTGGTGTATAAATTAACTTACTATGCGAGTTGGCGCTACTTTTTTTTAAGTTTAGGAGTGAGTCAAAACGACTGATTTGTTTTAACCCACGTAAATTTAACTACTTTTAAGTAGTACCTGCAACTCACCATGTAGGTAGGTGCAAAAATAACCCATTCATATGAGTCAAAAAAAAAATCAAATTTGATTTAATTCAACTAATCCTTTTTCTGTGTGTGATCAATTACTAAAAAGAAACAAGGATTGTTAGGTGCAGCTCCACTTCATAAATAACTGACTTATATAAAATCAAAAACTGTGCAATTTTATAATTCGAGCAATTTTGTTCATTCGAGCAATTTTGTTCATTCGAGCAATTTGATAATTCGAGCAATTTGATAATTCGAGCAATTGTTCATTCGAGCAATTGTTTTTCGAGCAATTGTTCTTTCGAGCAATTGTTCATTCGAGCAATTGTCTTTCCAGCAATTGTTTTCGAGCAATTGTTTTCGAGCAATTTACCGGCTACCTACACGGCAGACGTACAGATCCTAGGTCAGACATTGGTGCGAAATATTGTGATACTATTTAAAATCGGTAACTTTTTGGCTCCAGGTCTATTTAGAGAAATTCTTGAGATTGCCGCCCGCGTAGCAATTGGAAACTGAAGGGCCGCAATTTACCAGTGTGATCCTAGGTAGATATACCATTTTTCATTGCATGCCATTCTGCAAAGCATGCACAATCAGTCTGACGTCTCCTGATATTTAATTTTGGGGGCAATTTGTCTCCAAAGATTTTCAAATTTCCTTCCAAAATGACCAAAAATCTCAAAATTCTTTCCACTAATTACCTACATGTAAACTGTAAACATAGGAATTGATTGGGAAATTGCTACCGAATAATTCAGGAAACTAATTTTAAGGCCTCAACCGCCTCATTAGGTAGTTGCTAGATAAACTTCACAACTTCATGAATCTTTTGCAGACTGGATTGCATGTCAATTAAAGTCCATTAGTTATTTTGCAAGTTGCAATGGTGCAACCCAGTTTGAAAAGTATGACAGGATCTGTGGATTAATCCTGTGGCCAAGGGCTATAATTCCTATGCTCCCATGTTATTTGTTGCGGCCTGCGCCCAAATCCACATTTCTGTACAAAAATATCCTGGCCCTGAGGAGACATTCTTTTCAGACTGTCTTTCAACCAGCCAATGTTTCCAAAGTGTGGCAGGAAAGTCGCCAGTTTGGTGAAAAAATGGATCTAGGTCGCCACATTTAACTCCTTTTAAAGTATATATTATCATATTTGGCGTCTTAGTCGTGAAGAATTTACAGTTGAAAACGTCATTAATTCGTTATGTTTGATAATGTGTCATGTCAGATGCATGCAGTATGTGCTATGGCAATTTTATTAGTGAAATAACTGTTAATTACAGTTTTTTTATTTTATTTCATAATTTCACCACTCAAAAAGTCCGCATCATATTGGCGACTTTGTGCATGCTTTGAAAAATTTCAGCCATGATTCAGAGTAATGAGAGTATTTCCATTAAAGCCAAATAATTGGCTAACATTTCAAAATTTCAAATCTCAGATAGGTATACCAAGGTATCGACTTACATTTTTTAGAAATTCTTATTTTCACCATGTTAAACAGTTAATTTTGGCTTTGAATCTTCAAAATGAGCCAAACTTGGCTTTGAATCTTCAAAATGAGCCAAAGTTGGCTTGGCTCAAATTTTGTGTTACAGATGTCCATCCATCATCTGGAAACACAGCTGCTAATTAATAAACTGTAAAGCTAAAGTTCTATTTAAAATTTCAATTTCTATCATGATATGATCCTTAAGTTCCCATGCCAAATCTTCAAAAAATACTAAAATTGGCTATGAGCAGAATTGTGAAAGTTTAGTTCAAAATTGATGAGGCTATGAAACATGGGAAGTCGCCACTGCCGTTAGAAAATGAATTGCTACCCATGCTTATTGATAAACTCAGGTCACCATGTTTGATATAATTAAAGGGATATTTGGTTCCCTAATGATCTTTATTAGCCTGTATATTTATGAACTAGATTCTAGAATATCTCTTGTACAATTTTAATAGTCCAGTGTTACGGAAGGATAAAGATACTCTAGGGAGAATTTACTGCTTTATTCCGTAAATAATCAACGTCCCTGTAAAGAGGGAAAAACTAACATCAAAAATCTATTTTAATAACAAATACCCTAAAAGTACATTTTAATGGTTTCTAAATTAACAAAGATTTTGTTTTTAATTCGCAAAGATTTAGTTTTTAATTCGCAAAGATTTAGTTTTTAATTCGCAAAGATTTAGTTTTTAATTCGCAAAGATTTAGTTTTTAATTCGCAAAGATTTAGTTTTTAATTCGCAAAGATTTTGTTTTTAATTCGCAAAGATTTTGTTTTTAATTCGCAAAGATTTTGTTTTTAATTCGCAAAGATTTTGTTTTTAATTCGCAAAGATTTTGTTTTTAATTCGCAAAGATTTTGTTTTTAATTCGCAAAGATTTTGTTTTTAATTTGCAAAGATTTTGTTTTTAATTCGCAAAGATTTTGTTTTTAATTCGCAAAGATTTTGTTTTTAATTCGCAAAGATTTAGTTTTTAATTTCACGAAAAATAAAAATTTAAATTCTATAGGAAATTGGTTGATCACTAATTAACACGTGCAAACAAAGTGAGAATTATTGACAAGAAAATATTAAATAGAGGGGCAACTAGGTAAAATAAACTAACTTAAGCAATTGAAGGACTATATGCACTGTTCTCAAATTTTTAAACATTCACAGCCTATCTAGATTACACAGGAAGTTTTAAATGTAGAATTTAAATCTTAAGAAAGTTTGGTCGGCTAAGCCTAGTATACCGCTAATAATTTTACGTTAACTATTATTACTGAACTCAATTAAATTTTAGAAATTAGAAAGAGACCTTAATAAGATTAGCATTTGATAAAGAATTAATAAATTGGATATGCTAATTTCAACTTCTTAATGAACGACCTAAACTACCTACAGTAAAATATATAAAAATAATTTCTAATAAACTTACGAGAAAGTGATTCCATGATGAACAGTAGGATGATAAAATTATAATATAAACATTCCTCAGAAGTAGTTTTGGGTAACTTTATATAATGTGTATATGGTATCACCGACTGCGGGAAGGAGAAGGAACTAGAAAATTATTTAATAATGAATAAGAAATAAATATAACATATTGGCCTTCACATCCAGAATGCAGCCAATAGCTTACTTGGGTTATGCTTTATTGAATATTTAAAATGACATAAATTATTTTCCATTAATTAATAAAAGTTAATTTACAGTATAAAGATACAATTGTATATTGGAATGATTAAATTAATACCTCTTAATTTGATGCTATACCTGGGTAATTTGCTAGTCTAAATTAATTTTCAATATTTTATTACTTTTCAGGGCACACAGAGACAATGGAGAGAGACATCAGCAACTAGCTATTCTTCCCCAGCAGTGGCGACCTGTCCTGGCTAAAAGGCAACAGCCATGACTCTACATTTGCTTCTCAGACTGTAAAGGAGTGGCCAAGAACTAAGAGGTCCTTCTCAGAAGCTTTCAATGATGTAGACAACACACAGGTGAGTTAACTCAACTAATCTTTTGACTTTTGGAAAATTTTAAAAACAAGATAATCTGATATCAAGAGTTTTCTCTTTCTGTAAAATATTAAGGCTCATTATAATTTCATTTCATGATATCTTCATGTTTCAATTCATTCCCCCTTTACTACCATTTTCTCTCAAAACTCTTTGTGATGTTGCCTCTTGTATCTATTTTTATGGACAAATTCTTTAATTTAGAATCAGATGCTCTGTAAATATAGATTGTAGATTGACCACTTACCTCTTGTTCAAACTAGTTATATATAGCTACTATTCAAATTATTATATCTTTTAAATATATTTCAGAATATGGAGTCAGATGATAGCCATCTAAGAAGAGGCAAGACAACTCAACTATTAACGATGATGAATGTAAATTATGAGATTCATTTTATTTTTGCCATATTTTATTTTGGATTCAGAATTTATTATATATTCTAAATATTTTTAGTTGCAAGTTTTGGAAGAAATTGTGTAGCTACTAGCATCCTAATCTTTTTCAAGTGAAATAGAAGCACATTACTACAATCTCGGTTCATAGAAAAACCTTGATAATGAATTAAGTTTGGTATATTAGAATATTTATATATGTATCTACATTTAATATATTTAATTTGAACTTCCAAGTTCCTTCTTTCCCTGCATCTTCATGTTTTTTATCATCCCAATTTATCTAAAAAGATAAATACGAACTCGTATTATCACATTTTACTATGTTACATAAAGTTTAATTGCCACCATTTGAGGTAATTTAATTATTATTCAAATATGTGAAATTACCGCTCCAGAATTAATTTGTGTTTATGAAATTTTATTATATTGATCCAGAAGTGAAGAAGACTGTCTATACCAGCTATAGTAATATATTCTATTTAGAGAAATTTGTACCTGAAATAGATTGCATTTCTAACTGAATATATTTTCTTTTAGGCAGTATTTATCTTTCACTTGATAATGTCCTCCACTCATGTAAGAATATTTGTGTAGAGCTCTCATAATTATAACATTTATACCGTTGAAATTTAAGGAATTTTGACATAGTAATTACATTTAATCTTTCTATAAACTGTATCCTAATTTTATACTTTTTTCAAAGAAGTTTTCTATTGAACCTTTAAGTTGAAATTGTTTCACACTTAAATATATTAGCCTAGAAAACTAGATTTATGATTTATCCCATCAGTTTCTCCTGAACATCTTGCCATAGGCCTGTATAGAAAACAGTTTCTTTCTTGTTTTTTTTTTTGGCTAAATGGCGTCACGCACCCATAATTCATACTTATTTTAGTCTATATTCAGTGAAAATACGTTTACAATTCGCCTGTAAGTTTCAATTAGTTCACCATAAAATAATATCCTAGAAAATTAGGTTAATTGAATTAGTTCTCCTTGAAAAGCTTGCTGTATAGAAAACTATTTTATTTTCTATTTTGATCAATGACGTCACGCACCCATAATTCTCTGATTGGTTCATGCGCACGCAGCACGCTTGATTCAAATCAGTGAGTTTTGAAGTTCACGTAGCATTGGAACATCTAGGTATTCATTGGTTTGTGGTTTATTTCTGATGCAATATCATGAGCGGAGGGTGTGCGCTGTATTTTCTGCCTAATTCAATAATTTTCTTATCTTTCATCAAAATTAACTGGTGAAAAATGGGCAATGCGCGAAAATGTTCATTTTTCTTTTGTACCAATACATCTAAACATGGGTACAAATTGTTTTTATTCAGAAAATATGATTTCAATCTGTGGGGAAAGGCTTGCGACAATGGCGTTGAGACTGAAGTTAACAAGACACTCTTCGGTTTGCTCGAAATATTTTAGTTTCGACTTCGATTCTTGTTTTCTATTTTATAATGAATATACATTAAAATATATAAGACTTTAATTAACCTATTCTTATGAAAATTTCCATATCTGCTTATAGAAAGTAAAAGAAAATGTAGCTCTGACCCGTTATATATACTTATACCTGTTTGTGCATACGTTTGTAATATGTGACGTCACGTTACGCTTCTCTCTGATTGGCTGATACGCTCTCACTTAAATAATTATTTGGCCACTAGCATCCACGTACGAGTGGGACATCTTCTATATTTAATGATCGGTGGCTAACTAGTGAATTAGCTATTTTCTTATATAATTCAAATTCTAAAAGTGTGAAATAATATAATTATGAGGTAGTTAGCTAAATAAATACCGAAATGAAAGATTTTCTCTTCTAGATATTCATTTTAGGTTCTCTCCTAGATATTCATTTTGGGGTACGGTCAAGAGCCCCCCCGGTCACGAGCCCCCCTCCATGTTTTTTTAATCCTTATACACCTAGTTAAACAAATGAAGAACTACTTAGATAGAAATAACTGAGAGTTGCTAATGTAGTTTGTTGTATCCGTTAGATTGTTGTACTGCACACTTCATGATTGTTTAATGACCTGGCAGGGGGGTTCGGGGGGCGGCACGCCCCCCGATATACATATATTTTATGTCTAATCAGTAATGAACTACAAAAGTGTCAATAAGGATTAAATAATATAGGCAAATAAGGATTTGAAAACAGGGGGGCTCTTGACCTAGGGGGGCTTATGACCTACACCCATTCATTTTAGGAGCTTTGAGATCATTTTTGAGAGCTACATTTACTATTGAATATCACTCTGATCTTGTCAATTATTATTTTAAAAAGTCGGTTATTATATATGTAAGGCATCTTCTACTAAATTAACAGCAGGAAATAGGTTGGTTCATAACTTTGTTAAAGAACCTAGAAGGTAGGTACCTAGGTAGTCACATAAAATATATTGTAGGTAGTATGCTAGGAACCTTTAACCCTAGATGATACCTGTTAGGAAAAGAATAAATTACCCTATGGAAGGTTCACATCAGAAATTGCAATTTTTCATCAAAACAAATTAATAGTAATGCATCAGTTATTATGTCCCTTGACTGCGCTACTGAGCTGAGCCTCCATTTTAAGAAAAAGAACATTCATCTGTGCAGAGCTTCTTTTCTGTTCAATTTTCAGTGACATGGCACTTGATATCTAAGCGTGTGAAAATAGTTATGGAGTCTCTTCTTGCTTCGATTCTAATTATGAGCCTCTATTGGAATGTGCCTAATGAAACTACTGTGCCAGAATGATTTCTACCATTCTACACTGTCTTCCATCTAATGATATTATCCCGTCTACAATATAGTAATAATAAAACTGGTCCCCTAGAACAAAGACAAAATCCAATCTACGAAACTAAAATACTAAATCCATAGAGCCCCCATACCAACCATGTTCAACATTCAAAAACCCACTACTACCCAAAATACGGCAATGAGAGAGTAAACCTTAAGGAGCCTGCCCCGGTTGGAGAAAGAGCCTATGATAGCAACTACGGAGATACCCTACTTCATAGCAATGTCAGGTGAGATATAGTTACTGATGCAAGTTTTTAACTTTAAGGTTATTGATACTCAAACTTTAAATTTGTTAATGCGTTAAGTTTGTTCTGCTTAGTTACAATAATCCACTAAAATTAACTCTAAACTAATAATTAAAATTTATGTAGTAGTAATTTTCGCTGCTTTGAGCCTTTCTTTGGGAATTCTGAAATTAGTAGTATTGCTCCTGTAATTTAAAAATATTTATTGAAATAGGAAATCCTAGATCCATGAAACTTCTGATATGGTCTAGTTAGCTACTATTTATTAAGCTACTTTATAAATAATTATTGTTAAATTTCTCAAAAATAATATAAAATGCTAAATTGTTCAAAATTGATATAAATTAGATAAATTGATATAAATTAGATAAAATGATTAAATTGAATAAAATTGGATAAATTGATTAAAATTGGATAAATTGATTAAAATTGGATAAATTGATAAAAATTGGATAAATTGATAAAAATTGGATAAATTGATAAAAATTGGATAAATTGATTAAAATTGGATAAATTGATTAAAATTGGATAAATTGATTAAAATTGGATAAATTGATTAACATTGGATAAATTGATTAAAGGTCCCCTCCAAGCAAATTTTTTTATTGCTTAAATCAACTAGGCTAATGTTTCTTATCATTTTACTGCAAACCCCATGAAATTTGATAGCATAATTTTAATTTTATATGCTTTTAAAGATTTCTATAATCCAAACTCTAAAAAACCTACTCTACTTCCGACTCTCTAATTTTCAGTCAGAAGAAGAAGAATGTACACCATTTGTTTTGATTGTCAACTAGGTATTTGGTTTAATAAATCTATTTAATATTCCTTTAAGATTTAAATTTGGATGAACTTATTATAGAAACGTTTATATACTTTTAGAAACAATTAATATCTTAAGAAAAGACAAAAAACGCATTGTTTGTTTAAAAATCTAAATTTGAAATCAAAACAAAGAGTGTACATTCTTCTTTCTCAGCGTCAGGTTGGAGAATCGCTCGATTGTTGCTTACAGAGTACTAAAAAACTTTAAAAGCAAATAATGAAATATATACTGAACCGAACTGTATGCGGTTTGCGGAATAATGATTGTAGACCTTAGTTCTTCAATATTATGTAATAAATTAATTTTTTTCCCGGAGCCTGGAGAGGACCTTTAAAATTGTTAGATTGCTATATTTGCGTAATTAATTTTCAGGCTAGCCAATATGTCCCACACTGTTTTGGTCTTCAGCTCTGAAGTCCTGGACATGGCCCACTAATAACTATAGAATACATTGATTTTCCATTTGCTTATTTCTTTTAATTCCCTTATTTGTTTAGAACTGTTTAATATTTGATACATGGCATCTTCGACGGGATTTGTAACATTTGGGTATCTCTGTGTTAGGGCTTTTCTTCTGACTGGGGCTATGGTTCTTTTTCTTCTCTCTTCTTTGAATTTCATATTTGTGTGCCATTATTTGATCTGTGATAATTGAGTTGTTTTCAGTATATAACCATGTCCTCTATAAAAAGTGTAGCTAATACTCGCCGTTATGTTCGCAGACGAGCAACTATTATATATAACGATGTCTCTGAAAATATGGAAGCATATAATAAATCTAAGGTAATGGAGGTGTTGATTAAATTGAAAGATTTAAACGAAAAATTGAAAGAAGCTAATCCAAAGATTCTAGAGCATTACTGGGATGGAACTAAGACTGATGAAGAAAATTACGAGGTTCAGGATAAAGAATTAAAAGAGACGAGTGTTTATGAGGATAGAAAATCTGAAGCCAAAGCACTTCTTGAGGAGAAATTGAAAAGATTAGAAACTGTTACTTCTCAGTTACATAGTAACAACAACTTACCACATGCACCCCGAATTCGCCCTGAATCTGCTCCTCTACCTAAATATGGTGGTAATAAGGATGAATCATTGGAAAAGTTCATAGAGATGTTTCAATTCATTTTAATTAATCTAAATTATAGTGAGTTTGAAAGGTTCCTCCTTTTACAGAAGAGTCTGTTCGGTAGGGCAGCCATCCTATTAAATTCTATTGAGGTTGGTAGGCAGACTTATTCTGCAGCTAAAGAACTGTTAAATGAAGCTTTCGCCTCTCTTCTCACCCACGCAACAGTTCAACACTATCGAAAGATTGCTAGACTTGTAGAAACTTTCAAAACAAGATCCTCTCTACATAGTTAGTGAGATGAGACAGTTGAAAGAACTGTTTACAAAATTGAATATATCTGTTGAGCTGATACAACGCTTCTTTTAATGGAATGCTTTACCAGAGTTGCTAAAAGAGCAACTAATTCTGATTACAAATTCAACAACACCAACTCTTGGTGAAATAGAAACTAACGTATTCAAAGCCATCGAGCGATTTCATTACCTTGCAGATAGGAAAGACGTGACAGTTAAACCAAAAAGTCATAATTTTGCTGTTAGCGTTAATTATGAGAAATCATCGGATAGGGACAGCCCTAAAAGAATATTTCCCACGTGTGCTCTGTGTAAGGAGCAACACCCTTATTTCAAGTGTACTAAGTTTCTTTCCCCTGAGGCAAAAATTAAGAGGTTAAAAGATTTGAACGGTTGCATAAAGTGTGGTAACTCTAATCACGGCACCGATTCATGCAAATTAAATTCCTTAAAATGTAAGATATGTGGCGGTAATCATTTCACCCAGTTTGTGTGGAAATTCCTCTCAGCGTGTTTCAGGTTCCAAGAAGTTTGACAGGTACAGTAACAACAGCATTGTTCTGTCGAACGTTACCGGCTCAGCTGGTTCCGTTCTACCAACCTTCACCTTCGAGGTGGCTGATGAGAGACTGAGAGCCTTGAAGGATACTGGATCTCAAACTACGATAGTAACCCGTAATATGGTGAGTAAAGCTAACTTTAGAATTATTAAAAACATGACGGTTTCCATAAAGGGTTTCAATGGGGATAAAGATTATGATACGCAGTTAGTTGAAATACCTATTCAAATTGATGAGAATATTAAGTTGGTGGAGGCGATAGTCGTCCCCATAATAAGTATTCATTTAGAGATTCCTAGGCTGGGAGAAATGGTTAAATTACTTAAGGAGAAGGGATATACATTAGCTGATAAAAATTTAACTGAACGCTCAAATACTATAGGTAAGATTGATATGTTACTTGGATCTGATTTTGCCTATATTAATCCTGTATCTACCATACCCTATGGTAGAAGCTCTACTTTGCTTAGTACTCCCTATGGAATTATGCTAGAGGGTATCGTAATGAAATCTTTAGCTGATTTGAAGGATTTAGATAGATGGGAAGAAGGTGATGGCAAACTATCTGAATAAAAGTTAAAAACTGTAGTAAGAAGTGCAGATTATACGCATGGTGAACCCCTTACTATTGATTTGGATAAAGCAACAGAAGAAATTTTAAGTGCTAGTTGCTTAGATATTCTAGGAGTTAATGATAGGGTAGAGCAAACTACTGTCGAAATTAACGATAGGTTAGTAAAGCATGTGCTCGATAATACTACCAGGCAAGAAGATGGTAGATTAGTTATGCCTATGATGTGGAACGCAGATTGTCAACATTTATTAGGGACTAATTATAATTTAGTTAAAGCTATTCTCAATGCTAATTTGAAGAGATTGAGCAAATATAAGGAGAAATTGGTTGCGACAGACTCTGTCTTTAGAGAACAGTTGTCGCTGGGGATAATTGAAGATGTCGAAAATTATGAGAAATAGAAGATAGAAAACTTGTGTCATTCATTTTTACCCCACATGAGCGTGTTTCGGCCACATAAACATACCACTAAAACTAGAGTCGTGTACTTGAGTTATATTTGTGAGAATAACCCTGAGCTTCCTCTTACGGTTTCCCATAACCAGGCGATCAGATCTGGTCCTAATGTGAATTCTAAACTTTTGATATCATTAATACTCTTGAAATTTGAAAAGTTTGTAGTAACGTATGATTTACTTAAAGCGTTTCGAATGATCGGCGTGCCTGATCTTGATCAGAATAGACTTTTGCTACTTTGGTTTAGGGATGTGACAAACGATGACTATACTATTGTTTGTTATAAGTCTAAAAGACTGCCATTTGGAATTCCCTGTTCTCCTGCTTTACTTATGCTAGGTTTGTATAAGATTCTTGTAATTGATAGTGAGGATGCGTCAGATGAAGAATTGAAACTGCGTCATTAGCCTACACACTACTTTACATGGATAATGGTGCTCAAAGCTCAGAAAACGTAGACAATCTGAAGCAGAATTTAGAAAAGCTAATTCAAATATATAAGCAATATGGCTTTAAACTGCAACAATTCGTTACGAACGCTGATGTGTATCAAAGCGAGTTAGATCATAAAAGTGGTGATTCAAATTCCGATGAAACTACGCTATTCGGGATACAGTGGGATCGTAAACATGATCAATTTTTCCCAACAAAGTCGTTCTTAGACCCAACTGCTAATACTAAGAGACTTGCCTTAAGCTCATTAGCATCTAATTTCGATCCATTAGGATACGCTGCCCCCTTGTTAAACAGAGCCAAGCTGTTTGTACATCAGTTATTGAGTGATGACAAGTTAAATTGGGATACGAAACTATCAGCTGATCTTTGTCACTGTTGGGTACTCATATGTCGCTAGGTAAATGCTGCGAGTGAAATAAGGGTTGACAGTTCAGTTAGGAGCAGAGATAGAAATTATGAACTCTTAATTTTCACGGATGCATCAAAGCATTTCTTGGGCACGTTGGTATATCTCCAGTGCTATGCAACAAAGAAAGTATCTTTCATTTTGTCGAAGAACAAAATAATTAGCAACTAGCTTGGGAGGAAAACAATTCCTTCTTTGGAGCTATGTGCTGTTCTTTTGGGACTAGAATTGGCGAAGGACTTAGAAGAAAAGCTATGCGGGTCGGATCTGTCGGTACCGATCAAAATCAATGATGTGGAGCTGTACTGTGACAGCATGATAACGCTAAGTTGGATTGACGCTTGTTCCAACAAATTGTCTAAGAAAGAAAACAAACGGCGTGTTTTCGTTCGAAACAGAATCCTTAAAATACAGGAAATTTGTGAAGCTATGCCTGTGACATTCATGTTCATAGCAGGTGGAGAAAATCCGGCAGATCATACCACTAGAGTGATCAGTCATAAACAATTGACTAAATCTAATTTTTTGAGCGGTCCTCCTTTTTTGAAAGACGATTCATTGCTGCCTAACCCGATGACAGTGACTGTTCCATGTTCTGATTTTGTAAAGCATGATATGCCATTGACAGTAAACGTTATTAACATGAATAACTCTGTTAATTCCTTTGGAACAATATTCATCTTTCTCTAAATTAGTTCGAATTCACAGATATGTACTGAAGTTTGTTCTAAAATTAAAGATGAAGGTGATTAAGTTTAAGTCTGATCAAAATCTATTTGTAGAAGCTCGTACTAACATAATTAGAGCGGACCAGTGGCTACATTTCAGTGAGTGCATATCATTCCTGAATGCTCCATCAAAGTCTACTACAAGAAAGATGCCAAATTTGATCAAACAATTTAATTTGTATTTGGACGAGAACAGGTAGCATAAACTAGTAACGCGAAATTGATGCAATAATTCAATATTGTAATTTTTTGGTAAATTAATTTCAATGTTTCGGTGATAGGATATTCTAAATTTTTCCAAATCGATAATTTCATTAATAGTATACATAATATATTTATTAAGAAATTGCATATTTCATTGTATTTTGTTTCTTTGGATGTGTTAATGTGTCGATTAATTTTCTTAAAATAGATATTTCAAATTAGTTCATTTAATTAATCCTATTTTATATAACTAATTTAAAAATAATTATTTCGGTAATACTTTGTCTCAATATTGAAGTTAAGGCCTAGTAGATGGAACGACGAACGAAAAACTAATTTTATATAATTTTTCAATATACAATTAAATTGTTATCTACATATATAGCTGCATTTACACACCCATGCATGATACGTTCTAATATCCAAATCAGCCACTCATATCAATGCCCGATATGAGCTGATCAACCATCTCACTTTTTCTTACCTACCACTTTAAAAACCTATAACTATGATATTTGAAATTATTGGAAGTTTGAGAACTCTCCACAAATTGGCTAATTAATTGTTTCATAGACCTATAGTTAGCTGGGTGGTGGTATTATTCTGAAAATAAGATAATTTGGTACAGTTGATGATCATATACCAATATCGATCACATGAACAATAAAACTGTCAGATTTACATTACTAATAATTGCTCTTATTACCACATAGCTACTTGGTTAGTTATTTTGCTGTTATTGTAGTCTCCTTTTTCGAAATAAAAATATGATGTTGGTAGCCCTGTTGGGTGTTGGCAGCCTGATTGCTCTGACGTTGCAAATTCCCGCCCGCTAAAGTTCTCCAGGTAACCAGAAACCAGGATTGAGGAATCCTGATTCCTGACTAAGAATGGTGCAAGGACATAGCTTTTTAACTAGGTAATCTTGGATCAATCATCTAATTATTTAACTGTTTGAGCGAATCTTCTGACCTACTTTTAGTGTGATTTATGCTTATGGAAGAAACTGTTGTTAACGGTAAGTTTACTTAAGTTGTTTTTAGCATCTAGGTAGCAAGATCCGTAGGTACTAAATTTCTCTCCAAAATGATTAAATATTCATAATTCCCCTCAAATAGTCACTGATAGTGTAGGATAACATGGAGAAAAATTATATATATATACACAAACGGTCTAAAAAAAGATTATGCAGATTGAGTAATAATTAAAATCATTTATAGAATGATTAATGATCAGTTACTAAAAAGAAACAAGGATTGTTAGGTGCAGCTCCACTTCATGAATAAGTGACTTTTATAAAATCGAAAACTGTGCAATTTTATAATTCGAGCAATTTTGTTCATTCGAGCAATTTGATAATTCGAGCAATTGTTCATTCGAGCAATTGTTCGTTCGAGCAACTGTTCTTTCGAGCAATTGTTCATTCGAGCAATTGTTTTTGAGCAATTTACCGGCTACCACAAAAAATAGTTTATTATTGCGCTCAGAAGAAAATTACTTTACTTCAAACTATAACAAACCCACTCATTCGTGCTTACCTTGATATAGCGCTAGTAGGTATAGTATATTGTATATTAACTAATATACCTTGATTGTATGCATATTCAAATAATGTAAAATAGCCTAGGTATATATATTTTCAAATATAGGCGGGAAGCGCAACTGTACCTTTTGTGGTTGATTATGGTTGCAATGCCGCTAATATTTTCTTGGGCGGGGATGCCACTCATAATCTCCTATAAAATTTATGAATTATGATATAGGCGGGCAGTCCGACTATATTAAGGTCGATTTATGGTTGCAGATCCCGCCTATATTTTATGAGCGGGGATGCCGCTCATAATCTCCTATATTCTCTGAATTGGCTGGGATGCCGCTCATAATCTCCTATAATATAACCTCGCCAACCATAGCCACTCATAATACAACCTTATTTTTCTGACTGGGAAGGGCAATTTTATTACCGACTAAAGAAAATTTGTTTACTATTCAGGCTATATCCTACCACATTCACTACATAGGAGTTCACTATAGATCAATTCTACTGTATATAGGAAACTTTTTGCTTATGTGCCCTATATCTGAACATAAAAATTATACAGTATGGGCCACAAAAATGTGTCCGCTTTTTCAAATACTTGTAAATCGTTAGCCAATGAACGAAAAAACTGTATCTTGGTCTCTGTTTCTACAACTCTTATTGTACTATTAACAAGTAAAAACATTTTTGACCTGATGGTCATAGTTTAAGAACAGGTAAGCAAAGAGTGAGGGTGTTATTTTTGTCACTGCACGAAGGTTATTCTTAGAGCTAAGTCTGTGATTTTACTTACTAAAAGGCAGTGAATAAAAGGGAAAAAAATATAATGGTAGACATTATAATACAGGGAGCTTACACTTCTTGGAAACTATTTGGAAATAGAAAAACTTCAGTGACATTTTAATCTCATTGAAGTTTTCACTCTGAATACTCACTCGTTCTTCGCTTGTTCATTGCATTGGTTAAGACCCGTTTCACACTTGCATTAACACCGTGGGAAAAAAAGTTTTCTTAAAATGTTTTTACGCTTGCGTTTTTTTATCGCTGATTTAAGAATAACAGTTGTTTTTTACTTCAGTGATAAAAAAAACGCAAGTGTGATCACATTTTAAGAAGAGCTTTTTTCCGTGGATAGTTCGAAAAGAATATTCTCTAATAAGAAAGAATATTTTCCAATAAAAAAGAATATTTTAAAATAATTTTCAATATTAAGAATAAACTTCATTTTAAATATGCTTCAATATTAAATATTCATGCTAAAATTATATTATCACAACCCTGGTTGTGAAATGTCTAAATTTAATACTTTGGAAGTTTAGTTTTGTAAGACAGAGAAATTACGCCAGTGGTGTTATTCAATCTACTTTTAAATAAGTTAACGAAGTATATTCAAATATCGGTACCAGCAGAAAGAAAGTGAATAGGAAATAACTGGTCTAATATTTCAGATTCAGACTACTCTCATTACACGATCCTAAAACTTAAATACTTTATTTTCAAAAGGCTAATAATAAATTGAACGGTGAAAGTTTATCATTAGGACAAGCAAAAGGAGGTGGACACAGCACCGCTACATGTAGCCTGCGCTACAGGCGGCGCTTCTTTTTTTGTACCGGCAGCGCCGCTACTTGTGTGGACAGTGGCGGTACTTTTTTCCGAAGCTCTAGGGTAGAGGTTCTTAAACTGTGGTCATTGCCCCCAAAGTGGTCATGGTGGGGGCATGGAATAATAACATATTAATTTTGTTGTATCTGTGATACTGTTCATTCTCTTTTGAAAAATAGTACAGATATCATCTACTCTTCTTCCAGTTGAGCAGCATTAATGTGAGAGATTATTGCACGCTACTGATACACTTACTTTTTAAAATCAAATTATTTTATAAAGTTTACCGTTACATATGACTGTTTCTACTAAAAACTATTTATTACCATTTTGTTCTTATTTTTTAAGTGTGGTGTGCATTAAAAGGTGAGCTGCCTGTGAACGATATTTTGGTAGTAAGGTAAACGATATTACGTACGTTAGTAAGGTGAACGATATTACGTACGTTAGTAAGGTAAACGATATTACGTACGTTAGTAAGGTAAACGATATTACGTACGTTAGTAAGGTGAACGATATTACGTACGTTAGTAAGGTGAACGATATTACGTACGTTAGTAAGGTGAACGATATTACGTACGTTAGTAAGGTTAACGATATTACGTACGTTAGTAAGGTGAACGATATTACGTACGTTAGTAAGGTGAACGATATTACGTACGTTAGTAAGGTGAACGATATTACGTACGTTAGTAAGGTGAACGATATTACGTACGTTAGTAAGGTGAACGATGTTACATACGTTAGTAAGGTGAACGATATTACGTTAGTAAGCTGAATAATAAGACACTAGTAAGGTGAATGATAAGACACTAGTAAGGTGAATGATAAGACACTAGTAAGGTGAATAATAAGACACTAGTAAGGTGAATGATAAGACACTAGTAAGGTGAATGATAAGACACTAGTAAGGTGAATGATAAGACACTAGTAAGCTGAATAATAAGACACTAGTAAGGTGAATGATAAGACACTAGTAAGGTGAATGATAAGACACTAGTAAGGTGAATGATAAGACACTAGTAAGGTGAATGTTAAGACACTAGTAAGGTGAATGATAAGACACTAGTAAGCTGAATGATAAGACACTAGTAAGGTGAATGATAAGACACTAGTAAGGTGAATGATAAGTCACTAGTAAGGTGAATGATAAGACAATAGAAAGGTGAATGATAAGACACTAGTAAGGTGAATGATAAGACACTAGTAAGGTGAATGATAAGACACTAGTAAGGTGAATGATAAGACACTAGTAAGATGAATGATAAGACACTAGTAAGGTGATTGATAAGACACTAGTAAGGTGAATGTTAAGACACTAGTAAGGTGAATGATAAGACACTAGTAAGGTGAATGATAAGACACTAGTAAGGTGAATGATAAGACACTAGTAAGGTGAATGATAAGACAATAGAAAGGTGATTGATAAGACACTAGTAAGGTGATTGATAAGACACTAGTAAGGTGAATGTTAAGACACTAGTAAGCTGATTGATAAGACACTAGTAAGCTGAATAATAAGACACTAGTAAGGTGAATGATAAGACACTAGTAAGGTGAATGATAAGACACTAGTAAGGTGAATGATAAGACACTAGTAAGGTGAATGATAAGACACTAGTAAGCTGAATAATAAGACACTAGTAAGGTGAATGATAAGACACTAGTAAGGTGAATGATAAGACAATAGAAAGGTGATTGATAAGACACTAGTAAGGTGAATGATAAGACACTAGTAAGGTGATTGATAAGACACTAGTAAGGTGATTGATAAGACAATAGAAAGGTGAATAATAAGACAATAGTAAGGTGAATGTTAAGACACTAAGAAGGTGAATGTTAAGACACTAGTAAGGTGAATGATAAGACACTAGTAAGGTGAATGATAAGACACTAGTAAGGTGAATGATAAGATACTAGAAAGGTGAATGATAAGATACTAGAAAGGTGAATGATAAGATACTAGAAAGGTGAATGATAAGACAATAGAAAGGTGAATGATAAGACACTAGTAAGGTGAATGATAAGATACTAGAAAGGTGAATGATAAGACAATAGAAAGGTGAATGATAAGACAATAGAAAGGTGAATGATAAGACACTAGTAAGGTGAATGATAAGACACTAGTAAGGTGAATGATAAGATACTAGAAAGGTGAATGATAAGACAATAGAAAGGTGAATGATAAGACACTAGTAAGGTGAATGATAAGATACTAGTAAGGTGAATGATAAGATACTAGAAAGGTGAATGATAAGATACTAGAAAGGTGAATGATAAGATACTAGAAAGGTGAATGTTAAGACACTAGTAAGGTGAATGATAAGACAATAGAAAGGTGAATGATAAGATATTAGAAAGGTGAATGATAAGACAATAGAAAGGTAAATGATAAGACACTAGTAAGGTGAATGATTAGATACTAGAAACGTGAATGATAAGACAATAGAAAGGTGAATGATAAGACACTAGTAAGGTGAATGATAAGACACTAGAAAGGTGAATGATAAGACAATAGAAAGGTGAATGAAAAGACAATAGAAAGGTGAATGAAAAGACAATAGAAAGGTGAATGAAAAGACAATAGAAAGGTGAATGAAAAGACACTAGTAAGGTGAATGATAAGATACTAGAAAGGTGAATGATAAGATACTAGAAAGGTGAATGATAAGACAATAGAAAGGTGAATGATAAGACAATAGTAAGGTGAATGATAAGATACTAGAAAGGTGAATGATAAGACACTAGTAGGGTGAATGATAAGATACTAGAAAGCTGAATGATAAGACAATAGAAAGGTGAATGATAAGACAATAGAAAGGTGAATGATAAGACAATAGAAAGGTGAATGATAAGACAATAGAAAGGTGAATGATAAGACAATAGAAAGGTGAATGATAAGACACTAGTAAGGTGAATGATTAGATACTAGAAAGTTGAATGATAAGACAATAGAAAGGTGAATGATAAGACAATAGAAAGGTGAATGATAAGACACTAGTAAGGTGAATGATTAGATACTAGAAAGTTGAATGATAAGACAATAGAAAGGTGAATGATAAGACAATAGAAAGGTGAATGATAAGACAATAGAAAGGTGAATGATAAGATACTAGAAAGGTGAATGATAAGACAATAGAAAGGTGAATGAAAAGACAATAGAAAGGTGAATGAAAAGACAATAGAAAGGTGAATGAAAAGACAATAGAAAGGTGAATGAAAAGACACTAGTAAGGTGAATGATAAGATACTAGAAAGGTGAATGATAAGACATTAGAAAGGTGAATGATAAGACAATAGAAAGGTGAATGATTAGACAATAGAAAGGTGAATGATTAGACAATAGCAAGGTGAATGATAAGACACTAGTAAGGTGAATGATAAGATACTAGAAAGCTGAATGATAAGACAATAGAAAGGTGAATGATAAGACACTAGTAAGGTGAATGATTAGATACTAGGAAGTTGAATGATAAGACAATAGAAAGGTGAATGATAAGACAATGGAAAGGTGAATGATAAGACACTAGTAAGGTGAATGATTAGATACTAGAAAGTTGAATGATAAGACAATAGAAAGGTGAATGATAAGACAATAGAAAGGTGAATGATAAGACACTAGTAAGGTGAATGATTAGATACTAGAAAGGTGAATGATAAGACAATAGAAAGGTGAATGATAAGACAATAGAAAGGTGAATGATAAGACAATAGAAAGGTAAATGATAAGACAATAGAAAGGTGAATGCTAAGATACTAGTAAGGTGAATGATAAGATACTAGAAAGGTGATTGATAAGACAATAGAAAGGTGAATGCTAAGATACTAGTAAGGTGAATGATAAGATACTAGAAAGGTGATTGATAAGACAATAGAAAGGTGAATGATAAGACACTAGTAAGGTGAATGATAAGATACTAGAAAGGTGAATGATAAGACAATAGAAAGGTGAATGATAAGACACTAGTAAGGTGAATGATAAGATACTAGAAAGGTGAATGATAAGACAATAGAAAGGTGAATGATAAGACAATATAAAGGTGAATGATAAGACAATAGAAAGGTGAATGATAAGACACTAGTAAGGTGAATGATAAGATACTAGAAAGGTGAATGATAAGACAATAGAAAGGTGAATGATAAGAAACTAGTAAGGTGAATGATAAGATACTAGAAAGTTGAATGATAAGACAATAGAAAGGTGAATGATAAGACAATAGAAAGGTGAATGATAAGACACTAGTAAGGTGGATGATTAGATACTAGGAAGGTGAATGATAAGACAATAGAAAGGTGAATGATAAGACAATAGAAAGGTAAATGATAAGACACTAGTAAGGTGAATGATAAGATACTAGAAAGGTGAATGATAAGACACTAGTAAGGTGAATGATAAGATACTAGAAAGGTGAATGATAAGACAATAGAAAGGTGAATGATAAGACACTAGTAAGGTGAATGATTAGATACTAGAAAGTTGAATGATAAGACAATAGAAAGGTGAATGATAAGACAATAGAAAGGTGAATGATAAGACACTAGTAAGGTGAATGATTAGATACTAGAAAGGTGAATGATAAGACAATAGAAAAGCGAATGATAAGACAATAGAAAGGTAAATGATAAGACACTAGTAAGGTGAATGATAAGACAATAGAAAGGTGAATGATAAGACACTAGTAAGGTGAATGATAAGATACTAGAAAGGTGAATGATAAGACAATAGAAAGGTGAATGATAAGACAATAGAAAGGTGAATGATTAGATACTAGTAAGGTGAATGATTAGATACTAGAAAGGTGAATGATAAGACAATAGAAAGGTGAATGATAAGACAATAGAAAGGTGAATGATAAGACAATAGAAAGGTGAATGATAAGACAATAGAAAGGTAAATGATAAGACACTAGTAAGGTGAATGATAAGATACTAGAAAGGTGAATGATAAGACACTAGTAAGGTGAATGATAAGATACTAGAAAGGTGAATGATAAGACAATAGAAAGGTGAATGATAAGACACTAGTAAGGTGAATGATTTGATACTAGAAAGTTGAATGATAAGACAATAGAAAGGTGAATGATAAGACAATAGAAAGGTGAATGATAAGACAATAGAAAGGTGAATGATAAGACACTAGTAAGGTGAATGATTAGATACTAGAAAGGTGAATGATAAGACAATAGAAAAGTGAATGATAAGACAATAGAAAGGTGAATGATAAGACAATAGAAAGGTAAATGATAAGACACTAGTAAGGTGAATGATAAGACAATAGAAAGGTGAATGATAAGACACTAGTAAGGTGAATGATAAGATACTAGAAAGGTGAATGATAAGACAATAGAAAGGTGAATGATAAGACAATAGAAAGGTGAATGATAAGACACTAGTAAGGTGAATGATTAGATACTAGAAAGTTGAATGATAAGACAATAGAAAGGTGAATGATAAGACAATAGAAAGGTGAATGATAAGACACTAGTAAGGTGAATGATTAGATACTAGAAAGGTGAATGATAAGACAATAGAAAGGTGAATGTTTAGATACTAGAAAGGTGAATGATAAGACAATAGAAAAGTGAATGATAAGACACTAGTAAGGTTGTTGCAAAATTAGATTTCCCACAAGCCCTATAGCAGACCTAGCTCAAGGTTTCTTTTAATAATATCAAAATTAATTCCTGTAATTCTGATACATTATTAATATTTATTTAATATTATTGCTCATTTTATTAATAAAAAAATAGCTACTAGTTATTTCCAATATTATTAAGTTTGGAACTTTCTAATTAATAAATTTGGTTTTCATTATAGCTAAACTAGGTTTTCTCCCTCTCTTTTACTCTGTAAGATATTTTGTAAAAAAATGATAACCACCAGTAATAGTAATGGAGTAACTCTTTGGGGTGTTGTGTTACGACGCTGAGCAATTAAGTAAACAGCCATAGATCGTAAGTTACTTGTACCTATTCTTTGAAAGAAATATTTAAACATAGACATTCAGTTAAATAAATGTTTAAAAATAATTTATGTTTAACAGGTAATAATATTAAAAAAACGAATAATAATTCTCTACCTAAAGCCCTGTCCAGACTTTCCGACAAACCACTTGAATTCACTCAGGTTTGAAATATTTTTGTCTGAACAAACACGAACAATCTCATTCCTATTAGTGTTGTATCCAAACGAGAGCAATATGAACAGTAAATGGAAATGCTAATACCTAATAATTTAGTGATTTTAGAAACAATCATTGATTAAAGAAATGAATACCTAGGTACGGGTACCTAGTTGATATGAAATATAAATGTTTACCTTGTTACCTAGCCGATTATATAATATGATTGTTTACCTATGTACTTACTTAGTTAATTACTGTATAATAAAAATGTTTACCTGCTTAGGTATCCAGGCGATTATATAATATTAATGTTTTCCTTGGTAGGTATTCAGCCGGTTATATAATATGATTGTTTACCAAACTAGGTATCTAGTCAATTATATAATATATATGGTTACCTAAATAGGTATCTACTCAATTATATAATATATATGGTTACCTAACTAGGTATCTAGTCTATTTATATAATATATATGTTCACCTAAATAGGTATCTAGTCGATTATATAATATATATATGTTTACCTAACTAGGTATCTAGTCGATTATATAATATTTACGTTTACCTAACTAGGTATCTACCTGATTATACATAAATGTTTAGCTAGGTGCCTATAGTTGATTATGTAATATAAATTTTTACCTATATAGGTACCTAGCTGATTATATAATATGAATGATTACCATTAGGTACCTACCTATACCTAGCTGATATATATAACATAATTGTCAACCTAGTTATCTAACCAGAAGGTACACATTGCTAATATAATAATATAATAGTACCTAAATATCTGTTCCAGTACATTTTACTGACAAATTGAAAAACATCATCAAATTAAAAAACCTAAAATTCAAATTTAAAAAGATCAAATATATTTAAAAAAAGAGGACATTCAAACTGAAAAATCTCAAGGCCAAATTAAAATAAATTAAGTTCAAATTGAAAAAAAAACATCAATCAATTTAAATTAGATCAAATTCAATTTAAAATAGTTGGTATTCATATTAAAATAAATCAAATTAGAATTAAAACAAAATTAATAATAATGAATATCTTCAATTTACGAATTTCTTCACTTACTTGTATCAATTGTTCTTTTTTTAGTTCATGCAAGTGTTACATAGACAATATAAAATTTCAGATTCTTAAAAATTGTAATGGATACAAATTATAATTTTCATGAATTAAAAATTTATTTGAAAAATGCAGGGCCAGTAAGCTTTTTGGCAGGTATCAAAGCTCATGGTAGGTACCAAAGCTCATGGTAGGTACCATTGTTTATGGTAGATACCAAAGCTCATGGTAGGTAACGAAGCTCATGGTAGATACTAAAACTCATTGCTGAGTTTCAAATGAGCTTCGTTACCTACCATGAGCTTCGTTACCTACCTTGAGCTTTGGTACCTACCATGAGCTTTGGTACCAACCATGATTTTTGGTACCTACCTTAAGCTTTGGTACCTACCATGAACTATGGTACCTACCATGAACTATGGTACCTACCATGAGCTTTGGTACCTACCATGAGCTTTCAATAGTACCTACCATTAGCTACAGTCTATGTAACACTTACATGAACTAAAAAAAGAACAATTGATACAAGTAAGTGAAGAAATTCGTAAATTGAAGATATTCATTATTATTAATTTTGTTTTGATATATTTTAATATGAATACCAACTATTTCAAATTGAATTTGATTGAATTTGAACTTTAGCTTTTTTAATTCGAATGACATCTTTTTTAAACAGATTTGATCATTTTAAATTGAAATTTGAGGTTTTTTAATTTGTAAGTGAAATGGTGTAGAGAAGCGTCTCTGTAATTAGACACTCCTAGTACTCGCATAGTGGGGGTTATTTTAGATCACGATAGGAATATCAAATCATAAATTTATTTTCATAAACTACGTTAATGCTCATTTCCAAATACTGTTAACATTCACTTTCCAAGTTTTGTGGAAATACAATTATTGTATTTTTTACTGTAAACTAGGTATATGCATGGTACCTAGTTACATTAGGAAAAACAACTAAATAATTCATACCTATAGGGTAAATTCTAAGTTATAGGACGGTCCCACATTTTCGGAAAAGAAACAAACAAATAGCGAATGATTGAAATTATAATTAAATAATAATACATATAAATATAAATTACGTGTCGGGCCGAAAATGTGGAACAGTTCGATAATCGGAACTTACCAAAGTTAGTTTCATAATATGTAAAATTGTAAACAAATATATATAATCAAATCGGCTTTAAATCCAAATATTTATATAATTTACTTACAATCATCAAATACACTCCACATAATATATATCATAAATATTCAATCAAATGACCATTGCAAACACTTCGATTCCTGTGTTCGCGGACAGTTTCTATTCTCGTGTCCGTGAACCAATTTGCCCGCCGTTTCTCGGAAAAATTTCACAGTCACAGGATTTCAGAGAAAGTTTTGATTTTGTTGAAGCGTCTGGACTGGCTTTCAGAACCTAGATTACTGTTCACACTATTATTACCTGACTTATCTGCTTCCATATTTTGTATTGAATTTAATTGTATGTGAAATGTTTATTTCATTATTCACTTATTTTGATTGTAGAATAGCTTTACTTAACTATATAATATTCTTAATACAAGGTACGAATTTTATTATTGCCGAAAAAATAATCCTTTATAACATACTATTAACAACCCATTATAAAACAAATATTTATTCTTATTTACTTCTTTACTATCTACCTATTCCCTCAACGTGTTCTGCTTTTCTTGCCAAAGAAAATTCAATCCTTGTTTTCATTACTACCAAAACTCTTTTCACATATGCAGGGTTTTCGTAAAGTAAATTCACTTCACTCGAGATTATCTACTTCATTTCGTCTGAGGTTGCTGGTGAAGTAGAATACAATTTTCTCTGCAAATGACCCCATAAGAAACAATCAAACGGCGTCATGTCCAGTGATCTTGGTGGTCACTCAATTGCAAGGTTAATTCAATATTGTTGAACACATCAGTTAGTAAATGTCGCACAGCGGTTGTTATGACAGCAATGATTACAAGGATTGAATTACGTTCTGCAAGAATGGATCATGTGGATAGTAGGGAATGAATTAAGAATACAAATACATTTTATAATGGGTTGTTAATTATATATTATAAATATAAAGGACTATCATGATTTTCAGAAATAAAACGAATCTTCGTACTTTCATGTTTGTGCACATGCATACTTTTCACACCGTTTACTATAGTCACTTTATCATCAAAATCGATGAATGTTTTTTTTACTATTTATGTAAAAAAAAGTAGGGAAACACATAGGTAATAGTGAAATATTCAGGTCTTCAGTAGCTTTTGAGATATATCGATTCAAAGTAGGGTTTCGTTTTTTTACCCACCCTGTATTGGTTCTTTCGTTATTCCTTGTAATTGAACATTAAATTGGTAACATATAGCTATGATATAATTTTCTGATTACGTATCCATAACAAGGATATAGCTATATACTGTTTCGGTCATTTATGAAATTTTAACACATTTTTTGTACTATAAAAATATCTTTCCTATTTCAGAAAAATCTCTTCATTGGTTCATTTAATCCCTTGAAAGAATGGCAACTCGCAAACGAAAATATAAAGAAGAATATCTCGAATTTGGATTTACTAGCATTGATGATAATAACGGTGAAAGACCAGTGTGCGTCATATGTAACAAACTGCTGTCAACAGAGAGTCTGAAACCAAACAGATTGAAGAGACATTTCGAACATTTTCATAGGGACTACCACAACAAAACCATCTCACATTTCAGAAAGCTTGCAGAAAAAAATAATAAAGAACATCAGAAGGTTGATTACAGCAAAACAATTGTAGAAATGTCATACAGGATTGCATTAAAAATTGCCAAAACTAAGAAACCTCACACAATTGGGGAAGAACTAATAAAACCTTGTATCATCGATTCAGTTTCACTTTTGTTAGGGGAAGATGCTTCAAAAGAAATTAGCAAATTGTCCATTTCAAATAGTACAGTAAAATGCCGGATCACAGAAATGAGCAATGATATCTTATCTCAAGTAATTAGCAATTTGCATCAAACACCATACTTTTCTTTAATGATCGATGAATCAACAGATGTTGCCCAGTGTGCACAGCTCCTTGTATATGTACGTTATATTAGCCATAATAGTTTTATAGATGAATTCTTATTCTGCAAAAGTTTGCAATCTACATCTAAAGGTGAAGATATATTCAACTTGGTTAATAGTTTCGTATTGGAAAATAACCTTGGGTGGACTAAGTTAGTTGGCATATGCTCTGATGGAGCGCCTTCTATGATAGGATGCAAATCTGGATTTACAGCAAGAGTTGCTCAAGTTGCTCCCCACGTTAAATTTATTCATTGTTGTATCCACAGATATGCATTGGCCGTGAAAACCCTACCGGAGACCCTAAAAGCCACCCTTGATAATGTTGTTCAAATGATAAATTACATTAAAAGTAGCTCTCTAAATAGCAGATTATTTCAGCTACTTTGCAAAGATATGGATGCCAATCACACTTGCTTGTTACTTCATACGGAAGTGAGATGGTTATCTCGTGGAAAAATACTACACCGCTTCCTTGAATTGAAAGAAGAGATAAAGTTGTTTTTAGCTGAAAGAGGTATGCCTAAATGTAAGAAATTCAATGATATGATGACTGATGAACTGTTTATTGCAAGAGTCTCATATCTATCAGATTTTTTTTCTGAAGTGAATCAGCTAAATACATCTCTACAAGGAAACGGAGCTTTGGGGATTGATTCACTCGACAAAGTCAGCGCCTTCAAAGAAAAGTTGGAACTTTACTTACGTTTGGTCAGAACAGGTAATGTGAGAATGTTTTCGAAGATGATGCAAAGCCTTCCAGAAGACATGGGAAACGATTGTACATTATTCAATTTGATCCAGCAGCATTTACGAACAACAATAGCTGCAATGACCAAATATTATTCAAATTTAACCGATAGGGTCAAAGACAGATGGATAGTACAACCCTTCATATCAGATGCAACAATCATTGATGATAATGATATAACTGCTAAAATTGAATTTGTGACTCTAAGAGAAGATTTGAGAGCAAAGGAAGAGTTCGCTCAAATACCTGTTTCTAGTTTCTGGATAAAGAAACAGATAAGTTATCCTGTACTCTCCAATAGAGCTCTTATAAATTTGATTCAATTCCCATCAACATATCTTTGCGAGCAGGCGTTTTCCACTTTAGTAGTTATAAAAACAAAATATCGAAATCGCCTATCTCTGGAGCATGACTTAAGATGTGCATTGTCACCAACTGAACCGCGATTTGCAGAACTGGCGGAAAGAAAACACCAGCACCACCCTTCACACTAGATATCCTTACAAAGAAATCTGTTATATTATTTTATAATTTTGTTATTGGCACTTGTTATTTAGGGAAATATATTTTTAAGTTTATATATGCAGAACTGATGTTATAAATATGCAATACTATTATACTGGATACTATATGCCACAATAAACGCACCAATTCCAGGGTTTATAATATATCTTTTCAGTAGCTTTCAGTAACTTATAAGAGCTAATTGTCCTGCACTATCAGTAATTTTAAAGTAAGTTATGTATATGTATATTGAAGTGGAAGTAATTACAAAATAATTAGTTACTTAATTAGGAATTTCATGTCTTATATGTCTATCCATCCCTTACTATACATCTATCTATTATTATGATATAGTCATTCACCCATTTGTTTATTTTAGTATATCCATTTTTGTAACATTCTTATTCTATTGCAGAATGATAATTACATAATTTGAAGCTTTCAGCGACGAGTTTTCTTTCAATTAAAATCAGATTTTAATTTTATAAAATATTGACAATATGGAGAAATGTGATTAAATACAAAAAAGGAAAGCACAGGTTTAAATTTTAACAAGTTTCGTTCAGACTGCAAGAGGACAGTACGATCAGAAGAAAAAATCAATTTTGTTCAGCAATTCCTTTTAAAAATTATGAATGTTTCTGTCAGGAGAAATGGAGAAAATTTAGAGATATTTAATTCATTTCTCCTAACAGAAATATTTATGTTTTTTAAAGGAGTTGCTGAACAAAATTGATTTTGTCATCAGTTCATACCTACTGTGCTCTTGCAGTCTGAACTTCCTTTTTGTACTTGAATCACATTTCTCCATATTTTTAATTTTTTAGAAAAGGAATTGTTATATGAATTCTCTAACAACCTGGAAATATTTCTGTTTTATTAATGGGGTTGTTGTACAATAAATATATTTTTAGTGTTTGAACTTACTTCTTTGTCCCATTTCTGACCATGTGCACCAAGCCATTTTTACCACCCATTAATAAATTAGTTATTATAATCACAAAAAAAATAGAACCTTATGAAAATTTAACTGTAGTTAGACAAAGGTCCAATTAACAAAATGATACTTGAAAGAAAACTGTATCTACAATCGTTGTTGAAATATATGAATTAAAAGTTGGGTTAACTTTTTTGTGGGTCACCCTTCACCCTGTATTGGTATTATTTCTCAATCTTCTTGGTATATTATCTTGAAGCTCTTGATATTTTTTGGGGGATCCTTTCCCATTTTCAATTTTCAAAGGCCGCAGACTGACTTGGTCATTGCAAGATTGCAGACTGACATGGTCATTGCAAGATATGAATGTTATTTTCATCCAACCATTTTCTTATAAATGTTTAGTAGCAATAGCCAAGTCAGTCTTCAAATTTGAACACAATCGAAAAAATTTAAGCCTATATTTTGAAAAAACATATTGGGAAGAAAGCACAAACAAATATCAAGAATATTGAATGCAATATGTCAAGAAGAATAGGATAAATATCACTCAATGTGTGTAAATCATCAATTGAGCCGTACAGAAATAGACTGCTAGCTGTTAAACTTAACAAAAAATGTTCTTTATTTGTTAAGTACGAATGCTATTCAGTATTCACCAGTTAAAATTTAAAAGATACATTCATAACAAAATTCGTCTTAGTCTAATAATTCTTTCACACATAAATATACACTTATTAATATTTTCAAATTCTTATTATATAATTGTTTGTAAGTCATTAACTTGGGAATGACTCATAATTCGTAATAATTTAAACAGCAATCTAAATACAATGCAACTAGATTACAGGCACTCGTACTCAGCATTCCTTCGCCGTTGCTAATAAATGACCTTTAACCATCCAATAATCCTTGAGTTACAAATGACCTTGACCTTTTACCAGTTCGCTCCCAATATCTAATCAAATGATTCCTGGATATTGACCAGTCGTCCCACCAAATTTAAGGGAATTTTGTTGAATACTTTTTGAGTTACAAATAATTTTGACCTTGACCTTTTACCGGATAACTCCCAAAATTCTACCAAATTGTTTCCTGGATCTTGACCAATCATCCCACCAAATTTCAGCCAATTTGGTTGAACAATTTTTGAGTTATGCAAATAACAAGATGATAAATAAATAAAAGATGCAGCCTAAAGCATTACCCTTTGCAATTTGTGAATGTAATAACAATTTCTATTTTCAAATTAATAACTGCACAAATATATACTTGAAAAAAAAAGGTGGAGAATTGTTTTGTTTGTGAGTACAGTTGCGATGCAGAACACGAATAATCAACCCTTCACTTTCCGTATCACTTATACTAAATATTAATTAAATATTAATATTTTTTGGGGTCAAGCATGAATTACTGGGGGCATGAGCACCAAAGTTAAAGAACCTCTGCTCTAGGGTGTTTTTTGCGCTACAGCGCTGCCTCTTCTTTTAAAATAATTTTTTTTAAAGTTTTCAGATGAATCTAGATTCAAGTCGAAACAAGTACGCAATCCTATAGCTTATCAGTTTTAAGTGATACTCACACAAATCCGCGCAGTGCGACCATCTGGTATCCAAACAATGATTCACTGTAATACCAACTGATGGTACAATAATGCTACGCAATGTGATCATTTGATATTAAAGGTCCTCTCCAGGCTCCGTGAAAAAAGAAGTTTATCCCTCCCTATAATAGAGAGCATTGTGTGTTTACAAATAAATACATACATAAAAATTGTATTAAAAATATATATAAAATAAATACATACCTATAAAAATGTATATATGTATAAATAAAAAACTCGCGATAATCCATGAAGAACTGACAAAGTTGACAGGTACGCATGAAGAGTGAGTGTGCTCCTCAGGTAACAGGTGCACCTGATAGTCGTAATTATTCATGCGTACCTGTCAGGTGGACATTCTAGTGTATGACCGGCTTTAGACCCATACTATAATGGCAGTTCCACCGCCGCTGTGCCACTGCCCTATTTACGCATCTTCAATTAATCACGGTTAAATTAATGGAAAAGAAAAGTTGCATGGTATGTATACTGGCGGTGCTACCGCCTTGGCAGTCTGCGTTGCTACGGCGCTAGGCGGTGGCACCGCATCAGGGCACGTTATCACCCCTGCGGTAGCACCGCATGCAAAGTATACTGGGCAGTTTCACCGCGGCAGTCAAAGTATAAGCACATACACAGACCAGTAAAGTAGAAGATATCCCAATACAGCTAATATTTAAAAAAAAAGTTTATATTTTTTATATATAATTCTTAACATAAATATTTATTTACATAATTTTCTATATACATATATATTTGTATAAGTGGGCAGCAGGTTATTATTAATGCAACAGGTACTGAACGATAGGTGGCATGGGTTCCAGTTAATTTGATGCATTTTCGTTCTATATTTCTGTATTGGCTTTTAATATTATTTGGAGAGGTACGTAAGATAATTTTTGATAACCAGTGGATAATAATTTTTTCATTGCAATATTTCGCTTTATTCCTCAAAGCATCTTCAGGCATTGTGCAGTAACTGTAATTAAGAGAAATATATACATTAAAACTACAAATCTAATATCTATCTAAATACACATTTAAAATACAGTTCCTGACATTTATTTCCTTTATTAATCCTACAATTAAATCTAAAATTTGAGTATTGTAGTGATGCAAACACAGCAATTGTGTATGCATAACTGCTATCACGAACCTATATGACTGTGAGTAAAGTAACATTCAAATTAGTTACCGATCGGCTCGCACGAGATACACACCTTATCTCCAGTCTTAGTTATTGAGACATTTACTTGTGAGCGTTCTAGTGAAGATACACTGTGTAATTACCATTTCTTGAATAATGAATATATTCTCTTTAAAGTGTTAATTACATTAATTTATTACCCTAAATACAGTTAAGCTTGGACCAGAGGCCTGAGGTCGGAACCATATTGGCAAGGTGGTTCTAGGGCATGGTACCATGAGTATTTAGTAGAAAGAGATATATTGAGAAAAAGGAATCTGAAAATAGTAAACAGAGTAAGATTCTATCACACGTAACCCATATAGTGAAACGTTATAAGGAATAACAGATAACGTCACATTGGTGGCCGTATGGTGCGTGATTAAGTAATTCGAATTTAATGTACGGAAATTCAATTACTAAAGTAAAAGATTGAAAGCTTTGTAGTTTACCAAAAACTAAGTTAACCATCTGATTGGAGAGTATTTGATTACAGCAAGACCGGGTTTTGCGACCCTATATGACGGTACGATTCAATTAAGGTGTTCAGTTTTTGTGATAAAGTTTAAAGATTATTCAACTCAAGATCAAGCAAACGGCATCTCGAAAATTATCGGAAGGATAAGGAGAGTGCAGATGGCCTAATTTGAAATTTGAATGAGCAGAGACAATCAGTGAGACTAACCAGTCGGAAAAAAAAAAAAGACTGGAAAAGCCTGGAAAGCACGGAGGGAGGAAGCGACACTAATGGGTAAAGGATTGCACGTTGGCGAATGGTGATGAAAAACATTCGATTATAAACAACATGCAAAAAAGCCGTAAATCAACCAGAAATTGAGAGTCTAATTTGTTTAAATACTACATCTGAAAAGTATTTATTCAAACTGCTACATTCAGTGTATAACATTCAGTGTACAACGTTCAGTGAACATTCAGTCAACATTCAGTGAACATTCAACATTCAGTGTACAACGTTCAGTGTACATTCAGTGTACAACGTTCAGTGTACATTCAGTTAACATTCAGTGTACAACGTTCAGTGAACATTCAGTTAACAGTTAACGTCATAACAGTTAACATCAGAGCAAAAATCAACGACAAAAACTGATAAGCGGGGCCCACTGTACATGGAACCGGAAGTTGAGTATAACTTACAATAGCGTAATGTCATCCTTTCTCTTTCAGTCTCATTTTTGAAGCGATCAAAGAAGGTTCTTATTTTTTTATTAGAGCTGAGTCCAGTGGTGAATATTAATCTGTTCTGTTTAGTCAAGAGTTTTTGTTGTGTGAATAAGCAGAAGGTCAGTCAAGAAGAAATTAATTAATCATTATTGCAGCAGTTATAATTATAGGATGTATGTTGTGCATGCATTTCTTTCAGCTTTGTAATATTGCTGAGTGTTGTTTATAATTGACAGGTATAAATATTTTATTTTATAATATTATTGATTTAACAAATATTGCTCTATATTTGAATGATTATTTTTATATTTGAATGATTATTTTTATATTTGAATGATTATTTTTTAGGATATTATTTTTTTTTCTAGACTTTATTATCCTGAACTCAAGG
>CANNZV010003231.1:0-15134 GCA_947561585.1 Caprella mutica | reverse complement strand
TTCTATACGGGCACAGCTATACAGTAGTGATATGGTAAAATGTTATGTACAAATTCGTTTTCTAACTCTAGATCTCCTCTATAATGAAAACTTCATCTTATATACCTGCCATACGGTTCTAGGATATTTCGTCCACGGACATTTCGTCCAACGGACATTTCGTTCACGGATATTTCGTCCACGGACATTTCGTCCACGGACAATTCGTCCACGAATTGCTTTATCTTGAATTTTAAGTGTATATGGGATATATTTCACATTATTTTAAATATTATATTCATATCCAGGTGTAAATATATGATATTATTATACTGATTTAAGCCGAACCATTTCATATGAACCCATAAAAAAATGTTTATCTATCGATTACATTTATAAAATAATATAAATAAACAGTTAGATATGCTAAACGGGCTAACTGCAATAATAAGTTATTTACTTCCTATAATAGTTATAATAGTTATTTTTTAATTTAATGAGTTATAAGTAACCAAAATATGAAATAACTGGGTACTAAAAAGATTAAATCTGGAAATATAAGAAAGAGAATAAGATAATTACATTAGAGGTAAATACTAAATATATTATATGGTTTTATTATGAGTTTGAAAATATTAAACAGTCCAAAAACACGGACGTATTTACGTTTCTATAATTAAATGTAACACTAAAATGTACCAACAACTATAAGCTAATTCTTTTATATCACATTTAAATATTAAGCACTTGTTTAGTAGTATATTTTAAATGTATGTATTTTATGTAGTCACTGGTGAAAAAAATGTTGTCATAAAAAACTGATTTCTTAACCAATATTGCTTCTAATAAGCAAATCTGAGTATATGCATCCCCCGCTTTAGTTACCAAATCGCGACTCAGTTTAGTTACCAAACGGTAACTAAAGCGAATAAAAGTAACAAGAAATTTATTCTATATATCATTTTCTTTGAGCTATAGAAAGAAAATTTGTTTAAGAGTTATTAACTTATTAGAGTACTATGCTTATAAGCATATTAATAATAATATACAGTCTTTCCTTGTTTGTGACTGTGATGAAAAAGTTTAAAGTTATGCATTTATTAAATGTTTTAAAATCCATCCATAGTTTAACTCTCACTTAGTAATGGGGAGTAATTAAAAGATACTTAGATTTTTATAATTATTGTGCTACATCTAACAAACCGCAATTTTATGCTCTATGAAACGTTTTTGGCAGTAGGGTACTAAGTTCCAAGTTATTGATTGGTTCTACAACTTCGGACACGTCAGAGAAGAAAATATTATAATTATTATTTAACATCTATCCTAATTGGTATCATGGATACCAATTGAAATAAAAGTTAAATATTGATTATTATATAAAGATTTTTACGTGCTCGAAAATATGGAACCGTGCGATAACACGGAACTTACCCTAAAATGGGACATGTTGAATTTCTGAACCAATTGCTTCTAATAACCTAATCTGGATTATAATTTTGATGTTATTTTAGTTACTGTGAAATAATCACAGAAAATTGTCTACGTTTTCTATGTCTACGAACGGTTCTTATTTTGAATCATTACTCGAAATTAGGACCACTTTTACTAAAGTGAGTTGTACTTAAAGCGAGGCCTGCCTGTACTAATATTGATGTTTATTGTACTTATTGTGAAAATACACTGTAAAAATTGTAGTTATTGTGAATATAGAAAAAAAGTCACCGTTTTCTATGTTTATGTAGAAACTATAATAACTTCGAGACATGCCTCACTATTATTACAAATTTTATAAGCAAATTTTATGAGACATACTGTAAAAGCGAGCCCTGCAAATTAAAGCAAAGACCATAAATTTCTAATTACCATAAAAAAAGGGAGTTTTATACTTTTATATTGCAGAATAAATATCAATAATAAATAATAAACAATATGTACACATTATAATTATAATATAAAATAAAGCATTTCGTGGACGAAATGTCCGTTGGACGAATTGTCCGAGGACGAAATGTCCGTGCACGCTGCTATACAAGTGTGGCTAGAAATTTTTTAAATTGTTACAGCTATGACTCTCAAGTTATGACTTAAAACTGCTTCAGTTATGACTTAAAATAGTAAGAGCTGCTACAGTTATGTTCCGAAACAGTCAGAACTGATACAGCTATGGCTTAAAACAGTAAAAACTGTTACAGTTATGGCTTAAAACAGTGAGAACTGTTACAGTTATGGTTTAAAACAGTTAGAACTGTTACAGTTATTACTTACAGCAGTTAGAACTGTTACAGTTATGACTTAGGTAAAATAATTAGAACTGATACAGTTTTAAGTTTAAGCTATCAGAACTGCCATATGTATTGCTAAAACTGTTAGAACTCCCAATATATAATTATGAAGAGCCGCAATACTGGTATTGAAATAGCTTACTTAATTTTCAAGGAATGAATATTGAATAGGCCATGACGCTACGGTTCGTCATGAAAATCTGATCTAGTATACGAAAGCTATCACGCTACAGTCGTGTAAATTTAATTGCTTCAATATTTTTTCCAAATTTCGAATCATGAATTAATAATCCCAAGCTTTTACTAACATCACTTTAATTACAAAGCAATCCAAGAAATCATATAAGTGTTAGAAATTGCAACGATCTTCATAATGGAAATCTGTGAGCCTCAAAGTAGGGGTAATATTCCTAAGAGTTGGTTCAGAATCATCAGGGCAACTGATAGCTATTAGGTAAATTGCGGATCTTTTAATTATTTTTTTTGTGACTCTTTTATTTTTTCTTGTGGATCTTTTAATTGCGGATCTTTTAAGTATTTTTTTGTGGGTCTTTTAAGTATTTTTTTTGTGGATCTTGTAATTTCGGATCTTTTAATTCCATTTGAACGAAGATATTTTATAGCGAGTAGACTTCCTCAAGCAATTAGGAATTTGTATTGAAAAGATGAACTCACTCTCAAAAATGAGTAAATTAAAACCTATACGTATATGACAATTCTTTGTTTTTAATTGATTTAATTCATTGACAAATTGTGTATTTATTCAAGCTAAGAGTGTAGACAAACTCTTAACTCCAGCTATTGAGAAAAGGTTCATAGAACTAATTGAATTATTTTGAATGTAAGAAATATACCTATTCTGTTATTTTTCATTTAGAAGATTTTTGTATCAGTTTTTATTGCAAAATTTCATAATACAATTTATTTAATCAAACGATTTTTAATGCCTGTTAAAGATAATTTCCCCAATGCATGATTAATTAATTTGTTTTCGTATAACTTGACTAGCTATGTATGATTTAAAATTGAAAAACACTTTGTGAAAAATATTTAATTTTGTAAATATAACAATAATTAGGGATTTATATATTTCCAGAAATGTTTCAATTTAATTTTAACATTTGTAACTACTATTTCGAAGTACTTTATTTTTAAATTAACAAAATGTTAAAATTGTGTAGATTTTTTTTTGTTCAATAAATGGAAAATTATTTCTAAAATATATTAAAGGAGCATAAAGATATTTTATTTATTTTTTAAAATTTTCTTTTTTGGGGTACAGAAACTATTAATTTTAGTATTTATTCATTTGAACAATAATTCTTTACCTCTAAAACCAAGTGGGATAGTGCATATTTCTTAAATAATTTAAAACATTAACTAATGACTTTCATTTTATTTTAGGTAATATTGCATTATAAAGTACAGCAATATAGTGTGACTTCATAGTCCAATAATTTTATCCTATTATTAAATTCATCATGGTGGCCTTATTGTAAACTTTTTGTAGTAAATTGTAAAGAAAGAAAACTTCTTTGGTGATACAACAACACTCGTATTATTAATCATATATATTAATTAAACACAGTATTTACCTATTCTATAGTGAAAGAGTGTAACAACATTGTATTAATCAATAGATGCCTTTACTAATACTTTTTTTACGTAGTCAAAATATGCATCGACTTTTTCCTAAAAATAGCATAGCTATTAAACACTCCATATAACAACATATAAATTAAGACTTACTTACTTGTAGTCTAATATTATAAGGAAATAACTAATATATTATCGATATTGATACACTCGAGAAGTGATAAGACGAATATTCAATAACAAATGTATCGAACCATTGGATGTATCTTGCTCTAGATCAACATGTATCGAACCATTGGATGTATCTAGCTCTAGATCAACATGTATCGAACCATTGGATGTATCTAGCTCTAGATCAACATGTATCGAACCATTGGATGTATCTAGCTCTAGATCAACATGTATCGAACCATTGGATGTATCTAGCTCTAGATCAACATGTATCGAACCATTGGATGTATCTAGCTCTAGATCAACATGTATCGAACCATTGGATGTATCTAGCTCTAGATCAACATGTATAGAACCATTGGATGTATCTAGCTCTAGATCAACATGTATCGAACCATTGGATGTATCTAGCTCTAGATCAACATGTATCGAACCATTGGATGTATCTAGCTCTAGATCAACATGTATCGAACCATTGGATGTATCTAGCTCTAGATCAACATGTATCGAACCATTGGATGTATCTAGCTCTAGATCAACATGTATCGAACCATTGGATGTATCTAGCTCTAGATCAACATGTATCGAACCATTGGATGTATCTAGCTCTAGATCAACATGTATCGAACCATTGGATGTATCTAGCTCTAGATCAACATGTATCGAACCATTGGATGTATCTAGCTCTAGATCAACATGTATCGAACCATTGGATGTATCTAAATCTAGATCAACATGTATCGAACCATTGGATGTATCTAAATCTAGATCAACATGTATCGAACCATTGGATGTATCTAAATCTAGATCAACATGTATCGAACCATTGGATGTATCTAGCTCTAGATCAACATGTATCGAACCATTGGATGTATCTAAATCTAGATCAACATGTATCGAACCATTGGATGTATCTAGCTCTAGCTCAACATGTATCGAACCATTGGATGTATCTAGCTCTAGATCAACATGTATCGAACCATTGGATGTATCTAAATCTAGATCAACATGTATCGAACCATTGGATGTATCTAGCTCTAGATCAACATGTATCGAACCATTGGATGTATCTAGCTCTAGATCAACATGTATCGAACCATTGGATGTATCTAAATCTAGATCAACATGTATCGAACCATTGGATGTATCTAGCTCTAGATCAACATGTATCGAACCATTGGATGTATCTAGCTCTAGATCAACATGTATCGAACCATTGGATGTATCTAGCTCTATATCAACATGTATCGAACCATTGGATGTATCTAGCTCTAGATCAACATGTATCGAACCATTGGATGTATCTAGCTCTAGATCAACATGTATCGAACCATTGGATGTATCTAGCTCTAGATCAACATGTATCGAACCATTGGATCTATCTAGCTCTAGATCAACATGTATCGAACCATTGGATGTATCTAGATCTAGATCAACATGTATCGAACCATTGGATGTATCTAGCTCTAGATCAACATGTATCGAACCATTGGATGTATCTAGCTCTAGATCAACATGTATCGAACCATTGGATGTATCTAGCTCTAGATCAACATGTATCGAACCATTGGATGTATCTAGCTCTAGTTCAACATGTATCGAACCATTGGATGTAGGTATCTAGCTCTAGATCAACATGTATCGAACCATTGGATGTATCTAGCTATAGATCAACATTTATCGAACCATTGGATGTATCTAGCTCTAGATCAACATGTATCGAACCATTGGATGTATCTAGCTCTAGATCAACATGTATCGAACCATTGGATGTATCTAGATCTAGATCAACATGTATCGAACCATTGGATGTATCTATCTCTAGATCAACATGTATCGAACCATTGGATGTATCTAGCTCTAGATCAACATGTATCGAACCATTGGATGTATCTAGCTCTAGATCAACATGTATCGAACCATTGGATGTATCTATCTCTAGATCAACATGTATCGAACCATTGGATGTAGGTATCTAGCTCTAGATCAACATGTATCGAACCATTGGATGTATCTAGCTCTAGATCAACATGTATCGAACCATTGGATGTATCTAGCTCTAGATCAACATGTATCGAACCATTGGATGTATCTAGCTCTAGATCAACATGTATCGAACCATTGGATGTATCTAGCTCTAGATCAACATGTATCGAACCATTGGATGTATCTAGCTCTAGATCAACATGTATCGAACCATTGGATGTATCTAGCTCTAGATCAACATGTATCGAACCATTGGATGTATCTAGCTCTAGATCAACATGTATCGAACCATTGGATGTATCTAGCTCTAGATCAACATGTATCGAACCATTGGATGTATCTAGATCTAGATCAACATGTATCGAACCATTGGATGTATCTAGCTCTAGATCAACATGTATCGAACCATTGGATGTATCTAGCTCTAGATCAACATGTATCGAACCATTGGATGTATCTAGCTCTAGATCAACAGGTATCGAACCATTGGATGTATCTAGCTCTAGATCAACATGTATCGAACCATTGGATGTAGGTATCTAGCTCTAGATCAACATGTATCGAACCATTGGATGTATCTAGCTATAGATCAACATGTATCGAACCATTGGATGTATCTAGCTCTAGATCAACATGTATCGAACCATTGGATGTATCTAGCTCTAGATCAACATGTATCGAACCATTGGATGTATCTAGCTCTAGATCAACATGTATCGAACCATTGGATGTATCTAGCTCTAGATCAACATGTATCGAACCATTGGATGTATCTAGCTATAGATCAACATGTATCGAACCATTGGATGTATCTAGCTCTAGATCAACATGTATCGAACCATTGGATGTATCTAGCTCTAGATCAACATGTATCGAACCATTGGATGTATCTAGATCTAGATCAACATGTATCGAACCATTGGATGTATCTAGCTCTAGATCAACATGTATCGAACCATTGGATGTATCTAGCTCTAGATCAACATGTATCGAACCATTGGATGTATCTAGCTCTAGATCAACATGTATCGAACCATTGGATGTATCTAGCTCTAGATCAACATGTATCGAACCATTGGATGTATCTAGCTCTAGATCAACATGTATCGAACCATTGGATGTATCTAGCTCTAGATCAACATGTATCGAACCATTGGATGTATCTAGCTCTAGATCAACATGTATCGAACCATTGGATGTATCTAGCTCTAGATCAACATGTATCGAACCATTGGATGTATCTAGCTCTAGATCAACATGTATCGAACCATTGGTTGTATCTAGCTCTAGATCAACATGTATCGAACCATTGGATGTATCTAGCTCTAGATCAACATGTATCGAACCATTGGATGTATCTAGCTCTAGATCAACATGTATCGAACCATTGGATGTATCTAGCTCTAGATCAACATGTATCGAACCATTGGATGTATCTAGCTCTAGATCAACATGTATCGAACCATTGGATGTATCTAGCTCTAGATCAACATGTATCGAACCATTGGATGTATCTAGCTCTAGATCAACATCTATCGAACCATTGGATGTATCTAGCTCTAGATCAACATGTATCGAACCATTGGATGTATCTTGCTCTAGATCAACATGTATCGAACCATTGGATGTATCTAGCTCTAGATCAACATGTATCGAACCATTGGATGTATCTAGCTCTAGATCAACATGTATCGAACCATTGGATGTATCTAGCTCTAGATCAACATGTATCGAACCATTGGATGTATCTAGCTCTAGATCAACATGTATCGAACCATTGGATGTATCTAGCTCTAGATCAACATGTATCGAACCATTGGTTGTATTTAGCTCTAGATCAACATGTATCGAACCATTGGATGTATCTAGATCTAGATCAACATGTATCGAACCATTGGATGTATCTAGCTCTAGATCAACATGTATCGAACCATTGGATGTATCTAGCTCTAGATCAACATGTATCGAACCATTGGTTGTATTTAGCTCTAGATCAACATGTATCGAACCATTGGATGTATCTAGATCTAGATCAACATGTATCGAACCATTGGATGTATCTAGCTCTAGATCAACATGTATCGAACCATTGGTTGTATCTAGCTCTAGATCAACATGTATCGAACCATTGGTTGTATCTAGCTCTAGATCAACATGTATCGAACCATTGGATGTATCTAGCTCTAGATCAACATGTATCGAACCATTGGATGTATCTAGCTCTAGATCAACATGTATCGAACCATTGGATGTATCTAGCTCTAGATCAACATGTATCGAACCATTGGATGTATCTAGCTCTAGATCAACATGTATCGAACCATTGAATGTATCTAGCTCTAGATCAACATGTATCGAACCATTGGTTGTATTTAGCTCTAGATCAACATGTATCGAACCATTGGATGTATCTAGCTCTAGATCAACATGTATCGAACCATTGGATGTATCTAGCTCTAGATCAACATGTATCGAACCATTGGATGTATTTAGCTCTAGATCAACATGTATCGAACCATTGGATGTATCTAGCTCTAGATCAACATGTATCGAACCATTGGATGTATCTAGCTCTAGATCAACATGTATCGAACCATTGGATGTATCTAGCTCTAGATCAACATGTATCGAACCATTGGATGTATCTAGCTCTAGATCAACATGTATCGAACCATTGGATGTATCTAGCTCTAGATCAACATGTATCGAACCATTGGATGTATCTAGCTCTAGATCAACATGTATCGAACCATTGGATGTATCTAGCTCTAGATCAACATGTATCGAACCATTGGATGTATCTAGCTCTAGATCAACATGTATCGAACCATTGGATGTATCTAGCTCTAGATCAACATGTATCGAACCATTGGATGTATCTAGCTCTAGATCAACATGTATCGAACCATTGGATGTATCTAGCTCTAGATCAACATGTATCGAACCATTGGATGTATCTAGATCTAGATCAACATGTATCGAACCATTGGATGTATCTAGCTCTAGATCAACATGTATCGAACCATTGGATGTATCTAGCTCTAGATCAACATGTATCGAACCATTGGATGTATCTAGCTCTAGATCAACAGGTATCGAACCATTGGATGTATCTAGCTCTAGATCAACATGTATCGAACCATTGGATGTAGGTATCTAGCTCTAGATCAACATGTATCGAACCATTGGATGTATCTAGCTATAGATCAACATGTATCGAACCATTGGATGTATCTAGCTCTAGATCAACATGTATCGAACCATTGGATGTATCTAGCTCTAGATCAACATGTATCGAACCATTGGATGTATCTAGCTCTAGATCAACATGTATCGAACCATTGGATGTATCTAGCTCTAGATCAACATGTATCGAACCATTGGATGTATCTAGCTATAGATCAACATGTATCGAACCATTGGATGTATCTAGCTCTAGATCAACATGTATCGAACCATTGGATGTATCTAGCTCTAGATCAACATGTATCGAACCATTGGATGTATCTAGATCTAGATCAACATGTATCGAACCATTGGATGTATCTAGCTCTAGATCAACATGTATCGAACCATTGGATGTATCTAGCTCTAGATCAACATGTATCGAACCATTGGATGTATCTAGCTCTAGATCAACATGTATCGAACCATTGGATGTATCTAGCTCTAGATCAACATGTATCGAACCATTGGATGTATCTAGCTCTAGATCAACATGTATCGAACCATTGGATGTATCTAGCTCTAGATCAACATGTATCGAACCATTGGATGTATCTAGCTCTAGATCAACATGTATCGAACCATTGGATGTATCTAGCTCTAGATCAACATGTATCGAACCATTGGATGTATCTAGCTCTAGATCAACATGTATCGAACCATTGGTTGTATCTAGCTCTAGATCAACATGTATCGAACCATTGGATGTATCTAGCTCTAGATCAACATGTATCGAACCATTGGATGTATCTAGCTCTAGATCAACATGTATCGAACCATTGGATGTATCTAGCTCTAGATCAACATGTATCGAACCATTGGATGTATCTAGCTCTAGATCAACATGTATCGAACCATTGGATGTATCTAGCTCTAGATCAACATGTATCGAACCATTGGATGTATCTAGCTCTAGATCAACATCTATCGAACCATTGGATGTATCTAGCTCTAGATCAACATGTATCGAACCATTGGATGTATCTTGCTCTAGATCAACATGTATCGAACCATTGGATGTATCTAGCTCTAGATCAACATGTATCGAACCATTGGATGTATCTAGCTCTAGATCAACATGTATCGAACCATTGGATGTATCTAGCTCTAGATCAACATGTATCGAACCATTGGATGTATCTAGCTCTAGATCAACATGTATCGAACCATTGGATGTATCTAGCTCTAGATCAACATGTATCGAACCATTGGTTGTATTTAGCTCTAGATCAACATGTATCGAACCATTGGATGTATCTAGATCTAGATCAACATGTATCGAACCATTGGATGTATCTAGCTCTAGATCAACATGTATCGAACCATTGGATGTATCTAGCTCTAGATCAACATGTATCGAACCATTGGTTGTATTTAGCTCTAGATCAACATGTATCGAACCATTGGATGTATCTAGATCTAGATCAACATGTATCGAACCATTGGATGTATATAGCTCTAGATCAACATGTATCGAACCATTGGTTGTATCTAGCTCTAGATCAACATGTATCGAACCATTGGTTGTATCTAGCTCTAGATCAACATGTATCGAACCATTGGATGTATCTAGCTCTAGATCAACATGTATCGAACCATTGGATGTATCTAGCTCTAGATCAACATGTATCGAACCATTGGATGTATCTAGCTCTAGATCAACATGTATCGAACCATTGGATGTATCTAGCTCTAGATCAACATGTATCGAACCATTGAATGTATCTAGCTCTAGATCAACATGTATCGAACCATTGGTTGTATTTAGCTCTAGATCAACATGTATCGAACCATTGGATGTATCTAGCTCTAGATCAACATGTATCGAACCATTGGATGTATCTAGCTCTAGATCAACATGTATCGAACCATTGGATGTATTTAGCTCTAGATCAACATGTATCGAACCATTGGATGTATCTAGCTCTAGATCAACATGTATCGAACCATTGGATGTATCTAGCTCTAGATCAACATGTATCGAACCATTGGATGTATCTAGCTCTAGATCAACATGTATCGAACCATTGGATGTATCTAGCTCTAGATCAACATGTATCGAACCATTGGATGTATCTAGCTCTAGATCAACATGTATCGAACCATTAGATGTATCTAGCTCTAGATCAACATGTATCGAACCATTGGATGTATCTAGCTCTAGATCAACATGTATCGAACCATTGGATGTATCTAGCTCTAGATCAACATGTATCGAACCATTGGATGTATCTAGCTCTAGATCAACATGTATCGAACCATTGGATGTATCTAGCTCTAGATCAACATGTATCGAACCATTGGATGTATCTAGCTCTAGATCAACATGTATCGAACCATTGGATGTATCTAGCTCTAGATCAACATGTATCGAACCATTGGATGTATCTAGCTCTAGATCAACATGTATCGAACCATTGGATGTATCTAGCTCTAGATCAACATGTATCGAACCATTGGATGTATCTAGCTCTAGATCAACATGTATCGAACCATTGGATGTATCTACCTCTAGATCAACATGTATCGAACCATTGGATGTATCTAGCTCTAGATCAACATGTATCGAACCATTGGATGTATCTACCTCTAGATCAACATGTATCGAACCATTGGATGTATCTAGCTCTAGATCAACATGTATCGAACCATTGGATGTATCTAGCTCTAGATCAACATGTATCGAACCATTGGATGTATCTAGCTCTAGATCAACATGTATCGAACCATTGGATGTATCTAGCTCTAGATCAACATGTATCGAACCATTGGTTGTATTTAGCTCTAGATCAACATGTATCGAACCATTGCATGTATCTAGCTCTAGATCAACATGTATCGAACCATTGGATGTATCTAGCTCTAGATCAACATGTATCGAACCATTGGATGTATTTAGCTCTAGATCAACATGTATCGAACCATTGGATGTATCTAGCTCTAGATCAACATGTATCGAACCATTGGATGTATCTAGCTCTAGATCAACATGTATCAAACCATTGGATGTATCTAGCTCTAGATCAACATGTATCGAACCATTGGATGTATCTAGCTCTAGATCAACATGTATCGAACCATTGGATGTATCTAGCTCTAGATCAACATGTATCGAACCATTGGATGTATCTAGCTCTAGATCAACATGTATCGAACCATTAGATGTATCTAGCTCTAGATCAACATGTATCGAACCATTGGATGTATCTAGCTCTAGATCAACATGTATCGAACCATTGGATGTATCTAGCTCTAGATCAACATGTATCGAACCATTTGATGTATCTAGCTCTAGATCAACATGTATCGAACCATTGGATGTATCTAGCTCTAGATCAACATGTATCGAACCATTGGATGTATCTAGCTCTAGATCAACATGTATCGAACCATTGGATGTATCTAGCTCTAGATCAACATGTATCGAACCATTGGATGTATCTAGCTCTAGATCAACATGTATCGAACCATTGGATGTATCTAGCTCTAGATCAACATGTATCGAACCATTGGATGTATCTTGCTCTAGATCAACATGTATCGAACCATTGGATGTATCTAGCTCTAGATCAACATGTATCGAACCATTGGATGTATCTAGCTCTAGATCAACATGTATCGAACCATTGGATGTATCTAGCTCTAGATCAACATGTATCGAACCATTGGATGTATCTAGCTCTAGATCAACATGTATCGAACCATTGGATGTATCTAGCTCTAGATCAACATGTATCGAACCATTGGATGTATCTAGCTCTAGATCAACATGTATCGAACCATTGGATGTATCTAGCTCTAGATCAACATGTATCGAACCATTGGATGTATTTAGCTCTAGATCAACATGTATCGAACCATTGGATGTATCTAGCTCTAGATCAACATGAATCGAACCATTGGATGTATCTAGCTCTAGATCAACATGTATCGAACCATTGGTTGTATCTAGCTCTAGATCAACATGTATCGAACCATTGGATGTATCTAGCTCTAGATCAACATGTATCGAACCATTGGATGTATCTAGCTCTAGATCAACATGTATCGAACCATTGGATGTATCTAGCTCTAGATCAACATGTATCGAACCATTGGATGTATCTAGCTCTAGATCAACATGTATCGAACCATTGGATGTATCTAGCTCTAGATCAACATGTATCGAACCATTGGATGTGTCTAGCTCTAGATCAACATGTATCGAACCATTGGATGTATCTAGCTCTAGATCAACATGTATCGAACCATTGGATGTATCTAGCTCTAGATCAACATGTATCGAACCATTGGATGTATCTAGCTCTAGATCAACATGTATCGAACCATTGGATGTGTCTAGCTCTAGATCAACATGTATCGAACCATTGGATGTATCTAGCTCTAGATCAACATGTATCGAACCATTGGATGTATCTAGCTCTAGATCAACATGTATCGAACCATTGGTTGTATCTAGCTCTAGATCAACATGTATCGAACCATTGGATGTATCTAGCTCTAGATCAACATGTATCGAACCATTGGATGTATCTAGCTCTAGATCAACATGTATCGAACCATTGGATGTATCTAGCTCTAGATCAACATGTATCGAACCATTGGATGTATCTAGCTCTAGATCAACATGTATCGAACCATTGGATGTATCTAGCTCTAGATCAACATGTATCGAACCATTGGATGTATCTAGCTCTAGATCAACATCTATCGAACCATTGGATGTATCTAGCTCTAGATCAACATGTATCGAACCATTGGATGTATCTTGCTCTAGATCAACATGTATCGAACCATTGGATGTATCTAGCTCTAGATCAACATGTATCGAACCATTGGATGTATCTAGCTCTAGATCAACATGTATCGAACAATTGGATGTATCTAGCTCTAGATCAACATGTATCGAACCATTGGATGTATCTAGCTCTAGATCAACATGTATCGAACCATTGGATGTATCTAGCTCTAGATCAACATGCATCGAACCATTGGATGTATCTAGCTCTAGATCAACATGTATCGAACCATTGGTTGTATTTAGCTCTAGATCAACATGTATCGAACCATTGGATGTATCTAGATCTAGATCAACATGTATCGAACCATTGGATGTATCTAGCTCTAGATCAACATGTATCGAACCATTGGATGTATCTAGCTCTAGATCAACATGTATCGAACCATTGGTTGTATTTAGCTCTAGATCAACATGTATCGAACCATTGGATGTATCTAGATCTAGATCAACATGTATCGAACCATTGGATGTATCTAGCTCTAGATCAACATGTATCGAACCATTGGTTGTATCTAGCTCTAGATCAACATGTATCGAACCATTGGTTGTATCTAGCTCTAGATCAACATGTATCGAACCATTGGATGTATCTAGCTCTAGATCAACATGTATCGAACCATTGGATGTATCTAGCTCTAGATCAACATGTATCGAACCATTGGATGTATCTAGCTCTAGATCAACATGTATCGAACCATTGGATGTATCTAGCTCTAGATCAACATGTATCGAACCATTGGATGTATCTAGCTCTAGATCAACATGTATCGAACCATTGGTTGTATTTAGCTCTAGATCAACATGTATCGAACCATTGGATGTATCTAGCTCTAGATCAACATGTATCGAACCATTGGATGTATCTAGCTCTAGATCAACATGTATCGAACCATTGGATGTATTTAGCTCTAGATCAACATGTATCGAACCATTGGATGTATCTAGCTCTAGATCAACATGTATCGAACCATTGGATGTATCTAGCTCTAGATCAACATGTATCGAACCATTGGATGTATCTAGCTCTAGATCAACATGTATCGAACTATTGGATGTATCTAGCTCTAGATCAACATGTATCGAACCATTGG